>JANQDE010000007.1:3278510-3516433 GCA_037157785.1 Cephalotes varians | reverse complement strand
ACAATGTTATCGTTGCGACGATTATTGTTGCTAAATGTCCTCGAACACACTTTAGAAAAAAGCTAATAATAAATATAATAAATAAATAAATATAATATTAATAAATAATAGTCTAAATGTTTGCATAGATTATCTTAATTTTTTACATACAACGTCCATCCATTCGTCTTCGTCACATAATTTAAAAGAACACGTATTTAATCGTTTGTTCTAATCATAAATTCCCAAAGGCCTTCAACGGCGAAACTAACGATTGCTACTCACGTTTTCGATTCTTATCATCATATCATAACGTGCCTTCTTCCGAATACAAAATCGAGCTATATTCTGTCTACAGAATTCTGTTCAACTTGTTGACCCACTTGAGAGATTTGCTCATATCGTCGTAGTTCTGCGTTACAATTCACATTCGATAGTCCGTTCGATCTCTTGTTCGATCATGCGTTTCCATTTTACATTCAGAATCGACAGTCGCTTTTGGCAACACACCAATTGCCCCATTTATCGTGAAGCTTGGCGAGAAACCAACGTTTCCGAATGAAACGAAACTACTTCGTAAAACAGGGTCAACGACCAGCGTACACAAACTTTCTTAAAAAAAGATGCATAGGAATACAGATACTGAGCTTTCTTGAGTGCACTTCTTCCTGAAATTTTTCTACGTTTCCCGCCTAAAACTAAGCAACCTCCGCCTTCGACATGTTGACACTCGTTTCGAGAAAGAATTAAAGATCACTTCCTATGCATGATTTTTATTACTTATAATATAATTTTGTAGAATACATTATAATCGGGAGACTTTGAAGAAAATCGAAAAATAAGTTGAATCAAATCGAAAATATTGTTAAAACGCCCTAAGAATTAAATAGAGATTTTCATCTGTACTTTATCGAAAATCTTAGACTTAGAGGATCTCGAAACTCGCAGATTCCAATCGTTGATTCGTATCGATACTTTTATCTTTTTAAGAAAAAATTAATTCAAAATTCATATCAAAAAATATCCATTGGAAGACAACTGGAAGAAGACGTTGAATGTAAAAATACAACGAATCTATCAACTCGACGAGAGCCGACTTTCAACCATGATTACAAAATCCAACAAGAGCAAAGCTTTTCCGCCTCAAGGGGTCTTTCGCGGTTACGTTATATAAGAAATTGCGCAGCTCATAGCCGCGAGCTAGATCGAATGGGAGGAATGCGAGAACTCACCTCAGCATGATGAAGCTGCCCCGCTCGCGTTCACATGCGACGCGCGATTCTATCACCGATGCCGTTTCCTTTTGTCGTTGTCATTAAATTCGAGTCCCCCCGCGAAAGAGAAGAACTAAAACGCGCAAACCAAGACGGGGAAAAGCTCGCGAATCGCGCTCGTGCGATCACGATGCATTCACCCGCGATTCTCGATCCTCGCGAGCCTTTTCACGCGAGCGCGCCGCGCCGCGCCGGTTGAATCGGCGCGCGACGATGCGCCGATCGTCGGGGGTTGTACTTCTCGTTATCGGCGGACGAGAATGAGAGATGCGTGCGGGGCGGCGTTGTATGCTTGGCTCTGCGAAAGGCCAGCGAGCCGGCGCGCGGCGCAACTTACCCCACTCGCGGCTCGTAGCTGACTGAACGCACCCCCGAGCGATAGGGTGCGGGTGGAGAATCCGACGTGGGGCGCAGATCGGCGACGACACGCGAGACCACGACCTGTCGCGAATGCGGGGTGTCCTTATCGGTGTTCCTTTATACTCCCGATGGCATCGATAGGATGTGGAAGACACTCTATCTAAATCTTACATTTGGATCCGTTGAACCGAGTATAGAAGCAAAGCTCGCATTTTCCACTTTCGAAGATTTACGATAAAGTTGAAATCTTTTACACGCGCAGTTTCGACCAGATCGCATCTGGATTCCTTTATTTTAACATTGAGCTGGAAAAAAATATTAGACGCGTTTGACATTTTTTTTATCCGAAAATAATATCAGAGGGCTATGAAAGACGATCAATTATCGAAGAAATTTTAAATAATGATGCGATTCTTTGCTTCTATACTTTTTGAATAAAAATTGTTTTTGACTTGGAAAATTATACAGTATTTTCTGTACTCATTAGGATTGATTAACTCAGTTACTTCTGTACTTAATCTGGAATAATATTAAAGCCGATATCGTGAGAATATCACTTACTAAATGCACATTGCGTTGATATGCAAATCTCTCTGCATGAATAAAACAAGAGCAACGCGAGGCGCCGCTTTTATAATTATCGTACACGGAGAAACATTTCGATGTATAGGAATCTTACAGCTAATTGCGAATGATTAACAGGATACTGTGTGAATTAACAGTTACCTTGGCGCTGGATACATTTTGCATGATATTTTCAGAAATCTAATATTTCGTGATATTTTATGGAGCGCAGCGCAGTGTTTTGCTGGCTCTGCGTTACATTTGGCAGCGATTCAAAGGAATAAATTAAACGCGTTGCGAGAAAAACTAACACACCGAGCAGTTTTTTGATTTTTCTAAAAAGAATTGTTCTTTTGCGTGCCCAGAGCTGCAAATTTTATTCTCTTGGCACGGAAAATCGCGTTTCGCGTGTGTTTACTTGCCAAAAGTTTGGTCGAAGTTGAGGGCGAACAGACCGAGAAAAATGTTCAACTTTTACTTGTTCGTGGAAGATTTCGTGCGAGCTTGCAAATGCAAGCTAATCTAAATTTCCGACAAGTTTTTCAGATTCGCACGTGCGTACTTTATTTTTACACCGGATTCTTATTTCCTGTAAAAAATGTATAATTTGATGATGTAATTTATAACGCGGCTTTCCATGAATAGCGACGTGAATTATTAAACATTCTTCGCGCTTCGAAGAAAATATACGAGCCCGAGGCTGCTCAGCGCGAAAATAACATCGCGTGTAAATCCTCTTACGTCGCCTAAGCTCGAGCTCTCCCATCGAGCTTCTATGTCGTAAAACAACCGAAACTTGCCACGCTATGACACGGTACGCGAAAGCATGCCACCCGAACTTTCACGTTCGCATTCGGGTTCCATCTCATTATTGTGCCCTGCCGAAGAACACGATGAAATAGTGGCATTACGCGTTTCTGTACATAGCAGCAGCAGCAGCAGCAGCAGCAGCAGCAGCAGCAGCATCGTTACTGCGTTTTGACGAGTCTCTATATCCACGGTGCGCTTTATACATTCCTATTTCTCTCGAGTGCGACTGTAACTTGCCTCGCTGAAATTTTTTCGTTCCTGGTAATCGCGTATTCCCTGGGTCGTGTACGCTTTGTACGAGTTCTTCAGAACGTGTTCAGAACGTTTTCAACAACGTTTCCACGTACAATCGTTTGCGCGTACTTTAAATAAATCGATCGAACGGATCTTGTTACGTAGCTCGGCGAAATTTCACAATATCGACAACATAAACATTCAGAGATCACGATATCTCAATCTCTGTCAGTGCTCGTGGAACGCTGCAGTTATTATTGTCAAAAAAATTTTATCCAACTCTTTATTGAAACGGAAATAAGCATATAATATACGATGCGTTCAATGCGATAACGCATCCGGAAATTTCATTTCAATTGAGAGCGGAAACAATAGGTAGATTGATCCTGTTCTTTGAAAATGCGAGAGACACGCAGCTTTCACACGCAGTTTTTATTGACTCCCTCGGCGCGATAATATTAACTCGATGTCGAGGGACGATATTTTGCGTATCTCGTCGCGCGACTAAATCGAGAGGGCGGATTTATGATGCACGTGAAACGTTTAATATCACGAGAATCCCGAGATCCTTCCCTTCGGAAGACAAAACCTGATCGGAGTCGATCATCGTACTCGGTACTCGGGGCGAGATTAATAGCGACGCGACGGGAAGAGGGATGGCTCTGAAACAGTCGGAGAAAGATTGTTCTGCTCTCACGGGGTGACCTATAACATTCGCGCCAGCGAACGTGCTCTCGTAACACCAGAAAATTAAAAAATCAAGAAGTTCGAAATGAAAGAACCGACGAAATGAAGAAGCGAAGATATATCTGAGAAATCTTCGACACTTCGAGGGCAATAGACAATTAATGATTTAAAAAGAGAGCAACGAAAGTCAACAGTGAAGCTAGAATGGATAACTTTATCGGATATATTTTCTTCATTTTATAATTAGTTGGCTCACTTTTAAACTTATCTTCCTTCTCGCCCTTAATTAGCGCGAGGATACTAATTTTAATGGTTATAGCGATAATCTCGTTTCCTCTCGTCGCTTTTATCAGGTTGTAGCTTATCCGTTTTTACGATGCGATTTCACACCGAACGGAAAGCATGTGTCCCATCGTCGAAGACTTCCTTCTCATCGCTTCGGTCGTGGCATACATGTTTATCGCCAAGATTAGCCTTCAGACAGGACGTGCGGTTGCACTAACGCGGCGACGCTTCAAGGAGACGATCTCCTCGTCTAAAAACTACCTCTTTCACGGCGATATAGGTTAAAGTGCATCATTTCCCAGGCAATGTAAAAACTTTAAACAGCATCTCGCCGATATCCCATCCCTCAATGCATCATTGATACGCAGAGGTTCCGAAAGAATCTTTTACAAGTCTTAATACGCCTAGCAATGTTTCTTACATCGAACGAAATCTTTAGAAAAATGAAGGATTTAAAATTCTCGGGAACTTTACTTAAAATATGAGATATCATAAATTGTGATTTCTTTTCATCAGGTCCTTTAGTAGTTTCTTAAACGAGAAACAAACGCTGTAAATATTTGCTTCTTATAATACATTAGATACTTTTCTGTCAAATAAAGGTAATATGATTTTCTCCTTTTCGTCCAACCCAGCTCATTTAGCATCCCTTAAGAATACGAATAGATTTCAGAACTCTTCAATCCGAAGGGTTTCGAAGCCCACCTATTACGGCAATTCGATCACTCCGACATGTATGGTTCAATTACGCAGTGGCCAACCAGACGGCACAATCGGGAGTTCGTTCAGAATTAGGGTCGCCCACAGAGGGATCTATATTTAACGAGGAAGACGCGGAAGACGCGAGCGTGATGGAGTTCGCAACTCTGCTACGTGACTCTGCTAATCAACAACAGCTTCATATCGATTCATGTTAACTAACAACGTTGATAGCTACTTCAAGATAGGAACCGTCGACGACCGTCGCGACGATCAGCCATCAGTTTCTGAACATAAAGCGCGATCACGAACATTATATCGCAATTGCGATATTTTCTAGTCAGGTTTTTATTCTTGTAAGATATATCATATTATTATATTAGCTTCATTTACATATTTTTTTATTGAAACGAACGTATCGCTATATCAGAATGTTGATTTTTAAATTCGATTATTCCTCTCATATATGAATATTTTATCTTGTATTTTATACACGTGTCGCGCACGATACACGACGGATTCAGCGAGTATTTATTTAGAGCCATGCAAACAGTTCGACTTATTATCTGCGTACGAGCAACCTGATCTCGTGAGCTAAATGCCGCTTAATGATGACTTCATACTAATTGAAGGCGCCTACAACCTCGCGAACTTTAACTGGAGCGCGTGGGTTAACGAGTTTACCTTCGATTATTCGGTGAAATCGACGCGTGATCGCCGTCTATATTCGCAAATAAATTCCCAACCAAATCGATTACCACGAGAGCTTCGGCTATTAGCTCTAATTGGAGCTATGGAACTATAATAGAACATATTTTATTAAGCTTGAAAAGGACCGTGACATTTCAAGAATATACATAATTGTATGCCAAAAGAAAATTCTCAATTCGCTATCATCTGCGTACAATAATATGAAGCTTGTCGCTTCATTATGTAAAACGTGTAAACTGAACCATGTGGAAAAATATGGATAAAACCGTTTCGTTTATTTAAACGTATTTAAATGTAGATAGCTCACAGGTCGTCGTGTGATATTAGAATAAAAATAATAAAAATATTCGATTTCCAATGCGCGTTTGAAATTTCATTCAATCGTGGGACGTCGCTCGGTAGTCACTCGCGACTTCTTGATTGAATTTGCGAGATTTTCCGATGAGTTCCGATTGCTCGTTTCCGTTTGCAAAGTATCTTTGTGGCTGACATTTGACCAGGAAATGACGTTTGAGAATTGTTATATAAAAGTGTCTGTTTTGAGAAAACGGATGGTTTTTAAAAACGTGACAGGCATTTATGGATTACATTTTTATATCGATAGTTAACTAAATAATGTTAATTATAAAGTTACCACAAAGTAGAGTTAACAGCTTTAAACATTTGAAGCCTTATGAAATATAATACTATAGTATATGTTCGCAGTTTACTGCAGCCATATTTTAACGGCCTGTGCCGATATTATATTGCAAGAAGCTTTAGCATTGCGAAAATGCGACTGACGGCATTTGAAACGTGCCAATTTGAATCAATTTAAGGATCCTCGTTTTTAATTTGGCGTTTATAAGGTATAAAACACAGAGTAAAATAGTCGAACGATATTGAATACAGGAAATATCGTCGTAACTTTAGAGCGTACAAATATGTTACTAAGCCGTTCATTTTACGTTCGACATTCGAGTTGCTACGAGTTGAGTTCAATGCCTCTTTAAGCCCGTTCTTCTTTCTTTATCAATTTCTGTTGAAACAATTTTGAAAGCTCTTAGCCCAACAATTCGATACTTCGGCGGGGACAAGTTGTCGTCAGCAAGAAGTGTAGAAGGTGGCAGTTCTCGTTAAGAGGTGATCATATATCAAGACTTATCCCTCCAAGACCGTTTAAATATAAGTAGCGCTCAACTTAGAAGCTCGATCTTCTATTCTCAGACTTGAAAGCTTGTGTCAGTCAACCAAGTACGTTTTCGTGTTCTTCATTATTTCAACAATTACTTGGGAAGACGAATTTTGTCGGAAACCTTGAGAAGTTACTTTCTTCCTTTTTTATTCAAAGGTCGTGGCATAAGCTGTGAAGTGAACGACTTCTTCCGTTTCGAATCAAGTCGAAATCTCTTTTTCCAATACCGCCACTTTAATTTAGGGCGATATCCTTCAATCGGTAGATTACGCCGCGAGCGCCTTTTAAGTTCGAATTACCATAGATATTGCTAACGTTTAATACAGCCTATCTGAATCGAGGAAGGAAGATCTATCACGATAAATACAAGAAAATGAGAACAGTTTTAATCAAACATGGACACGGATTCCGGTTAAAGCATTTTTTTTCTTTCCGCATTTTCCGTTTGATTAAAACGACGATTTACTACTTCGCGTAAGGAGGTTCCCGAACGAGAGTAATTTTCCATATTCTGAAAGGAATAATAAGGATAAAATTTCTAAAAATTTTCAGTAAATAAATAAAAAAGAAAAGTAATGAGAAGTTTTACTATAATTACAGAAACTTAACTCGCGAAAAAGTTTATTAAATTTCTTTTTCTCCGCCGCTCAACTGATGAGACACCGACGCAACTGTCTTAACTACTGAAAGTTTAAATTTAATGGCGCAACAAACGCGAGATTAAATTTCATATAAAATACGCGACGACGGAGGCAGAGGTGCAGGGAAAAGCGGAAGAACGAAAGAGAAAGCAAGCGGTGAAACATCAGCAGCGGCGTTACATGGCATTCTCTAAATTCCGCGTCACCGAGATTGCTTTTCCTCCCTTACGAGGAATGATCGTTCTACGTCTGTTTCCGAAGGTATAGCCCCGAATCATTCTACACGCGATGAGGCCAACGACAATTCAGAAATACACGCGAGCTTCTCGCGTGTCGCGGAGAAAATTGATGGTGATGTAAAAAGAAAATCTCACGTCCTTTGTGGAAGCCGCGCGCGGTATTGTACATGCGATAACACGATTAAAGGATATCGAGTATCGAATGAACCCACGAGAAACGATAGGGCTCTTCTATTCTTCATCGATTCTGACGTCGCAGAACAATATAAAACCGCTCAAGTACCGAAATCGATCCTGTTTCTCTCTCGTGCGCATTTTCTGAATTTTCAAGAGAAACTCTTCTGAAATTCTCAAAGAGATAGCACCTGCAATGTGACTTCCGAAATGAAATTCCCAGAACGAGATCGTAATCGCATTATAGACCGCTCGAAGCAGACGTATTAATATCATTGACATGTCCGACGGGGATAACCGACATGCCATTTTCTCATTTTCGCGATAAAAGTTGCGAAACGTCGGACAATCTTATCGCGACACGAATAGAAAGAAACATATTAATCATATCGATCATTTCGCTTCTCCTTATTCGAGCGTTCAATTTTCAGTTATTAAATGTCAAAGGTCCATTAATCTTAGAACACACTTTTAAACGACGAACGTAATTCGCGTACCATAATTTTAAAAGTGTCACGTCGTGTCGTACAAGTCTCAGAAAAAAAAATAAAAGCTGAGTAATGCGTCCCGGTATTAAAAAGTTGAGTTATGCAAAGTACACTGTTGCGGGCGTCTCGACGGAGATGCTTGGATATAAGGATGAAATTAAGCCAATGTACTTGGTGCTTGGATGTGCAGCTCGTCGTAACGCTTTGTCCGATGTTAAGCACCTTCTCTTGGAGAATCTCCAGCAAACGCAAACCTCTCCCGCGCTACAATCCCCGCAGGCGAGTAGACAATCGTCTTCGAGTTGTTTGAGATTGTATCCCGCATCGATTTCGCATAACAATCGCGTTCTCCGCCATTATTCCGCTGCATCGCTAGGACCACTTTTGGGGGATCGCGTGTTGCGCATTGTCAATGTTACACTCGGAATTTTCTCGATAACGTCGTGTCGCGTAGATGACCCTTGTTACACAACGTCCCGATTACATCGCGAAGGATGTCTCGTATTGTCGCGATTGGAAAACGAGACCTCCACTCGATCATTCGAAAACCAGCGCGCGGGTAACGCGAAGGGAATCGTCGGAAACGTGAGCTGCAATTGAATAAATCAGAATGGTACAGAAATATCCTTCAATTTATCCTTGTCAGTTAAGAACAAATGTCTACCGGAATCGACGTTACATCACGACAGGATATCAATGGGCGATGCGTTAAGGCTAGATCATACGTGACACAACGTAACAAGAGATGTCATAACTCGGCGAACCTATATCACATCGGAGTAGACATGTCCATATCGAATAAACGTGTCTTGTTTTTCTTATAACGAGCAGCTTACAGACTCGTAGATCCGCGATTCGTTCGATATCTCGCACTCCTAAGAAAATATATTCCCTCGCTATATTCGGCACGTAAATTTTATCCGATGTCTTTTTTTTTCCACGGCTCGAATCGACTATGCAGTGCTTGTTTCGCCTTTCATCGCTAATTCTGCTCAAACGATTTGTTCGGAAACTTTCGGAGCCGGCGCTCCGCGTATAAAGGATTCGTTTTATACTGAAACGATTAGCCTGCAACTCGTGGCGCGCTACGCTGCGGTGAACTTCGAAAATTCGCTGAATACGTTGTATTAACATTTTGTGCGCTAAATAATCGAGAAATGGCCGTCGGCAGCGGAGCTTAATTTTCGCGTTCTTTTAAATTCGCTTTTAAAACAAAATTTAATTAAACAAATTGACTAGACGAACTAAATTTATCGCGTGTTACTTTAAGGCGAAAAAATTTTTTTACTGATGTATAACGGTTCATCCTTTTCCCTCAAAAGCACGATGCAATTACGCAGCTGTCCACGTTAGAAGTTTTCCTTGGCACGTGATGGCCGTATACCAGCTTACTTTCTAAAGGTTAAAGGTATTTGCCCGCCTATCACCTCGCATGAGATTTTCTCGACCTCGCGTGTGTCCCAGGCATATTTTTCAATTTTTCTCCGAAACTCTGGAGAATCGGTCGCGAGATCGACGGAAAGAATTTCACGTTCAGACGCACGGCACCGAATACTCCCCTTCGAGCCTTTGTCGGAAATAATTCCGCTGGGTTTTCTCGATCCTCAACGGTCCGTCAATTGAATTCGAAATCCAACGTCTGGAGTTTTCATATCACGCGCAACACTCGACATCTCGATCGGCGTCGCATTGAGTATCAAAAAGCAAAGAATAAAAATCTTCGGCACAAGTATCAAGGTTCGCCTTGAAAACCGTTGTTTATTTCTTTGATAATATTCTTTTTTTCTCTCTTCCTGTTTCCTCGTTGTATTTCCTTTGCAAGCGCTCACCTAATTTCCATGCGAAATACGCACTGTTTTATTTTTTGCAAATGAGAGAATCGCGACATTTATTTCGTTTCTTGATTTGTAGCAATCGTATATTTAAATTTCAAATTTCTTGTTTAACAAAGAAGTGAAGAATCTTGAGATCAATAATGCAGTATGTGATGACAAAAAATAAAACAGTATTCTAAAAGAGAACGTGATGATATTACTATACGAATTGAGATATAGCGATGAAAGAGAGACAGAGAGAAAAGGTGGCAATATTCCGTATATTTTATGACACGTCAGAAGCAGATTGGGAGAAAGGATTTACTTCGTTCGTGAATATAAATTTTGCGAGGAGTTGATCTCTTTTTATCGCAAAGAATATCCGTAAAAGCAGTTGAATTTCTTTTGCAATTGAAACGATCAACGTAAATTGGAACGATTGATGTGGCAAACGAACTTGATGAAAAATCGGATTTCACCGGAGATTTGCTTATGTATTACAGATATAATGCATTTTTAACGGATAGACTAATTATTATATTTCTAATGGATAGATTAATTATTATATTTCTAATGGATAGACAATGACGTCCCGCAGATTATTAATTGCAACAATTTTTATTTCGGTACCATGATTGTATGTAAATATTTAAACGTATATTAAATGACATTAATTCAAATGTAGTCAGATAAAATGAATTTTATGTAAATTATGTTACATCAGTGTAACACTGGATTCCGGTTGAATATTTCGTAAAGCTAACAGCCGTTCTATGTGCACAGTATTCATATATTCATATGATGCAGGAGTTCAATTCAAGCTTGATCGATAAAAATGAAATAGCCGACAACGCGGGGTCTCTTCTCGAAAAATGTCCACCGCGCTTGCGAAGCTTGTCTCTTTTATTCACACTTGCAACGATGACTAACCGCCAATGAAAAACCGCCGAAAGAGAAATGGATTATTTTGTCTGTACAGGACTTGATTTCCGAATTCCTTTTTTCGCGGCGTAATCTACAATGCCGAGCGGATTGCGGTCATTTGACATTTCCGTGCCTGACGAAAATTTAATAGAAACTTTACACGGTCAATAATACTGTCAGTACCAACATATATTCAGGGAATATCTGCTATTATAAAGCGATATTAATGCTTGAGAATCAAAAAATCCAGATCACAGACGATATTCTACAATAATCCATCAATATTAACTACACACAATCAATAACATTGTTGATATTTATAATAATATATTATTGACAACATATTATTAACTGTGTAAGGTTTTTATAATTTATTTTAATATTGAATATCAATTAAAATTACTTAAACCATTTTAAATCCAGCTGGCTAGTTGACGAAAATTTAATTATGTTAATTGTTCCAAGACATTAAGAGTAGAATCTGATCTTAATACTGAGAAACGTCAGCAAGACTATCATTCGTTATTCGGTTCGTATTTATTAATGCAATTAATTTTTAGAGAAAGATACGATTGCGCTTTGTTATTCTCACGTAATTATTGAATATATTTTATTATTTTTATTTTATTATTTTGCGTATTCCTTGCTGATTTATTGTTTGTGATTGAATCATTTTATTATGTATCATTTGTAATTAGATCATCTTATTACCTACGTTCTGTATGCTCTCGTGCGCTCCTATGCGACCTGAATATTTGCTTGAAACTGATTACACGATGATCAACATAGGCAAGCGTATTTAAACTCAAATCCTCCGAATTCAATTTACTTCACTTCACATAAAAAGGGAAGTGATTCACCACCCACATGCTGCGAGTAAAATGAAGAAAAATATTTTTTGAAAGCCGCGTTGCGCCCCCAAAGAAAAACATGCGCAGACATAATGCTGCAAAATGAGATATTTTATTAAAAAATATGCATTCAGTAAGATAGAAACATTGCCACTTCGCTTCGTATCATGTTAGATAAAGCGTTTCCGCTTTTATACCAATGTTATGTCATAACCGTAACATCGAGTTAACTGTTACAATCGTAAAAGCATCGCGATAAGATTTTTTTGTCGTGTCGACCATTCGCGGGATCCTCCTAAATCCTTAACACATCTGTCTCGTGCTACGTTTTCACACAGCATTTTGTCTGTTTTAAGTTTAAAGCTCAGGAAGTTAAAATAAAAAATTATTATTATCAAAAATAAAAGCTCACTCGCGCGAATCTTTTTCAAGTCGATAGCTAATTTCTCAATCCCCTGGAATAGTGAGAAAGTCGTCGAAAAATATGTTAAGACGAGGATTATCCTGGATTTGCGACTGCTGGTGTATAAAATAAAGTTGTGTGCGAAACGTTCGAAAAGTTTTAATCGACGATGTCGCTGAAAAGCTTCCCTAACTGCCGAAATTTTTCAAACAAAGGAATTCCGTTTATAGATTTTCTTGGATTTTGAGAGAGAACGTTTGAAATTAATAAATCAACTAATTAGCAATTTATTATTCCTCTAAAATGTATTATCGTAATTAAGTATCATTGGAATAAAAAGAAAAAAAGTATTTTTTGCGTGCATTTACGAATGAAATGAGAAAACTTAAGAGAAAGTGGAAAGGGCAATCAAGAAAAGAAAGAGAACAGCGTTGTTCCAAGATAAATACAAAAGGATTCTAGATAAACAAGAATGATAACGATTTATTTAACTTTCGTGTACATTGATAATCTTGTTTAAAATTCTCGAGTTTACTCGATTTACAAAAAATTTTTCACTAAATTTGATATGAAAAAATCGAGTTAATTTTGCACACATTAGTAGTTTTGTATAATAAGGATTTAAAGAAATTTAAATTTTAATTAAATTGGACGTATACGCATAATATATACATATACATGTAATTATTTCAATTTTAAAGATAATATTTGGGATCAATTTTATTTGAAATAAGTTGATAGTTATGGCTGTTATTGCAACTTTCTATTAATATTTAGGGTCAAAGGAACAGACGTGACCCGTAATCCAATATCTATAATCGCTTTAACCAACGGATTCACGGCGATGAAGATCTTAGAATTGCAGATCCGTCCGCACTATTCTCGCGGAAAATGTCGGCGGCGACACGCAAATATTTGCCAGAGCTCCCGTCTTATTTTGCATATGATACGTACGTTATGAATATGCATGCCGTTTAAGAAATTGATAACGACCCTTCTGCATCCCGAGATCAAGGACGCGTCTCATCCAGAACGAGACATGGGGGAAGAGAAGAGTGGGGAGTGCGCAGAGCAGTACAGAAAACTGCAGTTAGCAGAAATTGCCTTCCCGACCAGAAAAGCTCTCTAGGACGCGCGAGATCAGATTTTCATTCGCATCTACGACGAGCAGACGTAGTAATATCATTTTTATTTGTATGTGTACATTTCTCAATGTTTATATGTACATCTAAGTTTTCTCAATCCATTTTCTTATTTCTTTAAGTTCTATTTTCTATAATATTTTCTTTGTAATAGATAAATATCCTCAACTCGATTCACTATTCTCTGTTTCTCTCTTTCGAGTTTATAACAAATATGATTCTACGCACATTCATGTTGCTTTAGAGTGACTGCTGAATAATATCGACTACGATGCTACAAAGCGCACATAGGCATTATCGTGACGGTATCATACAATGCGAATCCATTTCAATTCAGTCGGAATTCCGTCGCGACGAATCGGTGAGAAGCTCCTCAGGGCACTTCCTGCATCGCATATTCGTTTTCATTATCAAGAAACAATGCGGAATCGTGTTCGGTATCAACCAGCTTTGGCCTTCGCCGAACGATAAGACGGGCATTGTCAAATTGGGTCATGATGAGAGCTCGGCAATTTCGACGAGAGCGAAATGAGACAAGGGGGGAAAAAAACGTCGCGAACCGTCCACTTTCTTAGGGTCGAGTGTTTGCGGTAACCTTATCCGATGAAGACACAACAGCAACCACCCTTGAAACCTTGGATCAACTTTCCTTTATTTCCTGAGCATCGACGGGATGCCATCCCGCTGGGAGATTTTCAAGAACGCCTCCTTAAGTCGAGAACATCGATCAGGAAAGTACGAGAATATTGCGTCTTTATGTAAATGAACAACTACAGCGTAATAAGCTACGACATAAATTAAATAATTAGAATTTCCGTTGATATGAAAAGAAGAAATTATTGATGTTAGCAGAGCAATTTCCGTTAATTGTAGATATGATGAATTGAGCATTCTACAATATGATTAATATCATAATGTTAGAATTCTTAATTAATTCTAAATAAATAGACACGATTACGTTGGTTACATTAGTTAGTTATTATCTATAATTATATTTGCGTGAAGCCTTGGATTTCTTAAATAATTTTTTGATCGACGTCAACTTTGTTCAACGTTGTGTAATGATAATTTTCGAAGTTTCCTGATTATTTTAGCGTAGTTGCATTTTATTACAGCAACGTTGCGGTGGTTTTTATCGTCCCGAATTTATGCCGCTATAAAAAATTTTGGTGCTTTCTGAGGATTTTTCGTCCCTTAATGAAATTGAGATAACTAGACCGTGATTCCAGTTGTAAAATCCGTCGCAAAGATCGTAAAAATTTCGTTAAAATTTCAACACTTAGATTCCAAAATGTACATGTGGCAGTAAAATTTAGGAGGCGAAGATACGTGCCACCAGCTTCTATCGGCGTTTACACAATCATAATTTTAGCGCTATCCGTGTGTAAACATCGTTAGTATCATCTTCTAATATATCGCTTTTATCAAATTGTTTTACTTTTTCGTCGATCGTGATAGCGCGAAGCTTTACTGAAAATTTGGCATTAACAATAGATCAAGATAACGGAGGCAACCCGTAAACTTCTTCTAGCATTTTTATTGAAAATTTTATATCAACATATTAAAAATATATCAGTAATACTCTATACAACTTTTTATTAAGTTAAAAATTAAAACTATCAGAAATATTGGTAATGTACCGCCTGTTATGCCACTGTCATGCCACAACGAATTACTAATTAATTTTATTACAGCTAATTAAAATATCTTTCTTAAATTTCTATATAGCCCGAATCTTTTAAATCGATGATATGATATAATAATTATCCAACAACCACGCCATAACGACGGAAACGATTCGTAACCCTTGATGTAATGAACGTGAGACAAGAGACATATATATATATATATATATAAATGACGGCCAACGATGGTAATTAATCTTGTTAAAGCGATTCAAATGAAACGCTTAAGTCTCGAGTGTCAGCAATATAACGTCCGTCGTAATTTTTGCCATCTCGAAAAGCAAGCCGACTCCAAGCCATTCATTAGCAATCACTCTTATTGAAGCGGTTTTATTTAATCGCTGTCTGCACGTAATTTCGTGAAAATTAAATTCGAATAAAGCTGAAATTCTACTTGGGCTTTAATTTGAAAACTTGATTTCTTCAGATATAATCGGGTATTTTCTATTGCAAGCAAAAGCATACTCTAAAACATATTATGAAAAATCAACGTATAATTATTTTTCATAAGAATGGTTTTATTTCTCAGATATTTGACCTTCTTTCGACTTTTGTAATATATATTATATAAAAAAAGAGATTTGTGATTAAATTAAAATGCATTTAACTTGGCTTCCCAATTTACGGAAATTCCCTCCCCATTTTACGGAAATGTATAGGTATAATTCTAAAGGTTTGAGAATTTGAAAGAATTTTGAAAATCTAGAAATGGTAAAATTCAAAGTCGATTTTGCCAACATAAGCTAAAAATATTGCACAAAAATATAATTGGACTCACACTTATTGTCATCTTAGATAATGCAAAACAAAAGAGGAAATTGAGAGTTACAATAAATCCTGGGGAACAATGTACAGGCAGACAATACACGCGGCGTAAATAATAATGCATTGGCTTTGAACGAACCTGTGGCTATGCATAATTCCGTGATACTAAGTTGTAGAACTAATTAAACTTTAGTCTACCGAGAGGCAAAGTTAGGCAGTTCTCCTATTTCAATGATTGGTTTCATGAAATTCTGTATAATCACTGCAGGAAGTCAAGTTAAAGTTGAAAATATAGTTAAAAAGCTTGATATTCTTCTTTAGAGTAGCTTGCTTATTTTCCGCGCTAAGGAAAGAAGAGAGGATACCATGATAGTAAAAAAGAAGAATAATTATTTACATATCGACTTTGAATTTTTTGCGATTTCTTTATTTTTGCGATTTACACTGATCAAGCGCGATAGATAGTTACGTCAGAGTTAACAATTTTTGAGCGATAACTTCTCTGGCAAAAAATATATCTTATTTCGTAACATCGTAAGCATCGAATTAACTTAATAGACGGGCTGGAGAGGACGGGAAAAAAAGAAAAATGAACCGAAACAACAAATGTTGAAGTGGTAATGGATGGCGATAAATAGTTGAAAGAGGGAATGGACGCAAGCAGAAGCAAGAAAATAAATCCACACGACGCGCGGGTGGATCGAAACGATAAATATTTGGAGCTCTCAGTATGCCCGGTGTAGTACAGACTGGGATTCGTACCTTCTTTCCTTAATATCTCCATTCGCCCACCTGGATCCTCTTGTATATATCAGACTGAAGATTTCTCTCTAGATGTACCGAGTACGTACACTTCAACGAAGATTGCGCTTGCGAGTCGTAATGATAACGAACGGATTTTAGCATACGGTATCGTTGATAGTCCACTCATTTTTTTTGAATCGGAATCTTTATAATTTTCGTAAGACTTTTATGGAGAATCTCGTTTAATTAAGATCTAACAAAAGTTTGCGGAAAATTCTTGAGTTTGATATAAGTAGCAGTGTGAATTATCTTCTTTTTTATTTATATAATCACACCACTATGAGATACACGTAAGGTTTACCATTTATCTTTCGGTTATTCATACTAAATAACTTTTAACATGAAATCAACGGCATCCGGGAATTTAGACTTTACGCGTGATATCTAAGTGTATGATTAATTAATAAATTGATTTGTATATGTGTGTATGTGATATTATTGTGTGCGGATTATTCGGACAATTGATTTTGCCAAACTTAAGGATATTTCGCACGTTAATTATTATCGATGAGCGACGAGACCGAAAATTACTCGTGGGAAATTCAAAGCACTCATTCTTCCGCGCACTATAGTTGATAGCGTTATCACGTATGTATGGGATGAAATCTTGCTTGCCACGTGTGACACTAGATTTACCGAACTTTATATGCTACTGGGATTAAAGCAATGGAATGCACCTGTCGTAAAATTTGATCTAAAAATAAAGGATTCTCCAGCCACAGCTGGATAAAGCAATCAGCACGAGTATAACTCAGAAAATATGAAAGTAAAACAGTGGGTCGTAAAATCTCGTAATCGAACGAGATGAAAAATGATCATAAGAAGGAAAACCATCATCACTAAAGAAAGGATCATCAATTTATACATGCATGAGGTTTACGAAAAAATTAAATTTTTATTCTATATTTACTAACGTTTCAAAAATTTTGCATTCTGGTTTAAACTAGAAATCTAAAATTCTCGTTAAAATAAGAATAAAAGAATGGGTGAGAGAGAGAGAGAGAGAGAAATAATAGCGCCTAGTTTTATGTACGGTATCTTAGAAATGATAGGTATGTCAGCGTGAGTATATTAGATATCATATATAACGTGCACCTGACAGGAAGTTATCAGACTTTATAGACACGATAGAACTAGGCTGCCTTTTACGATAAAGTTCGACCGGGTCTTTAAAGCTAGAAACTGGTAATAACGCGAGTGACACGATAGATAAGAGAAGTCACGAGAGGTCACGAGAAAGCCAGGGAGTGATGGATGGACAGAAGCCAATGGATTGGAACAATTCTGCAGCATGATTTTCCTCGGCGATACGTTCATTAATTAAAGTAGGATAAAGTGATTAAACCTACAGACAATGGAAACGGATGAGTGCTGAACTGAAAATGTGATTACAATTAAACTACAATTACGTGCGAGCACTGACACACGCCGAAACCAGTTAATCCGTTTTCTACAAAGACCATATTCGTGTAACATTCATAATGAAATTACCACGTGGCTGGTATGCTTCCCCATGTGGAATTGTTGCACAGACGCAATTGCTTTTACACGTTAACGCCTTGTTTGCAACGTCATTAGTATATATTGGTAGAAATTCATTAAATATATCTGGACGAATTTATTGTAAAGGCATTGTTTATTATCATTTATTCATTAATCCATTATCACACATTATAGCTTCCATTTCCATTATAGTTTGCAGAATACTAAAATATTCATAGAGATTTTATTTGTTTTTCTCTCTCTCTCTCTCTCTTTTTCTGCACGTGTATAATTGGTTGTATTTATATATAAGATTCATCAAAGAAATAAGGGAAATAAGGGAATGCTTTCTTCTCCAAGTACATTATATCACTGATAAGTCTCTTTGAACTCGAGAAAAGAACGAGAGGATCGATACACGGGTGGATCGAAGCCATTTAGAAAGGTCAGAAAATTAAAGCGAAATGTATGAGGAAAATCAGGTTGTCACCGGCAAACTGTAGGTAAAATATCATCACAAGTCATGCGAACGTGTCACTCACCTCGAGAATGAGTTAATAATTTATTTTACACCGCTTGTGAGATCGATATGCGCGCACTGTTCCCCGCATGACAGACATTTAATTATATTTGCATAACACAATGTACGAGTATGTTCAAACCTAGGAACGTTGACCGTCTGACTAAGCGAGTATTGAGTATTTTACATTTATGTTTCACAATTTGTTTAGGTATCGTTAGTGAAATCCTATATCGTGAAATCTTTAATTTCGAAAAACGCGGCTAGATTAAAAGAAAATTTTTCCGTTTTTATTTAGGTAAAGAAAGTAATCCAATATACAATTTTATCGTTTTATTTAGCACTGTATTATAAAACTTATTTTATTTCATCATAGATACAATCTTGTTGTCTTGTATTTTTCATACATTTTGTTATCGCCGCAGTGCTATGATATACTATATATGATAATATATAAAGCTATCGCTTTATTATTATTATTATTATTAAACAATTATGGAAAAATAATTTTTTGAAAATAAAGAAAATTAAAGAAAAAAATTGATAATCAATACGTGTAATAAATTACGCAGAGGCCGCAGTTAACTTTAGAGTATTTGGTCTTTCAATACTTATGTCTTCGTTAATAATCTAATTGTGTGTGTGACGAGATATGACAGATGATTGTCAAAAATAATATATTAAATCAGAAAAGTAAGACTGGATGAAAATTAAAAAAAATTATTATTTTGTTATTATTTTTTCAAAAGTAAAACAAAACTTTCGGGAATCTGCGTCATATTAAAATACTTTTTAAAGATTACGAAAGAAAAAATTCAGCCGAGATGATTAAATATGTTTTCTATAAGTTGTAGTGACAGAACTTCATAAAGTGATTTTTATAAAAATTATACATATTATCTAAGTGGTAATCATTTTTCTTTCTTCACTGTGATATAACATTGTGATACAAGTTGTATTACAACTGCAAAAACGGCCGGTTTATTCGCTATCACTACCGCCGCTTCCTGACACTGATTTTCTAGATACCGGAGACGCGGAACTGTGCAAAAAAATATATTTATAATATAACATGTACAAAAAATTTATATACTATATATTATAATCGCATTATATAAAAAAAATTAACTTACCGTGCTGATCCGCTTGGACTCCGGCTTCGAGAACCGCTTTTCGATCTGGATCGCGATCGCGATCTGCTGCCGCTCCTTGATCTTGATTTAGATCTTGAGACAGACTTCGATTTAGATCGTGATCGACTCTTGCTTCTCGACTGGCGTTCCTCCGAGCCTGAACGTGAGCCACTTTTGGATCGAGACCTTGACGGCGATACGCCTTTCCTTGAACCACTCGGTGACCTCGACCTAGAACCGCTCTTTCTCGAACTTGATCTTGATCTTGGCTTTGATCCACTTCTTCGCGAGCCACTGTTAGACCTTGATCGCGAGCCGCTCTTGCGCGAACCCGACTTCGATCTTGACCTGCTTTTAGCCGACCCTGATCTTGACCTGGATGCGGAACGGCTTCTTGATCTCGAAACGCTTCTGGATCTGGATCCCGAGACGGATCGAGATCGAGAACGCGACCGTGATCGAGATGGAGATCGCGAATGGGAAGCTGAACGCGAACGCGAATGTGAACGCGAACGCGAATGCGAACGCGAACGCGAACGCGAACTGCTTCTTGAACGGCTTCCAGATTTTGATCTTGAACGAGATCGAGAGCGTGAGCCATGAGAGCCTTCAGAATCAGACGCAATTCGTCTGCTGCTGTGCGGTTGGTTCTCGTTGCCGCTTTCACCGCTATAACAATATAAGTATCAACACAAACAATATAAGTATTACGAACTTTAACATAATTAATTTCGATTTTGTCGATTATGAGATAAATTAAAAAATTAATAGATATATTTAACAAGATGTTTTAATTTTGATATTCAGTGTGCTAATCAAAATATAGTCTAGAAATCATAAATATGAATTCGTAAGAAAAATGAAATTAATTCTGAAATTTTGGACTATAAAATTAAAAATAACCACATAATATTAAGATAACATATCTTACCCGCTAGCGATTTTAAGGCCACCCGTATCGCTGTCTGACTCGCTCGTCGAAATAGTTTCCTTCGATTTAACCAGCTTACCTTTAAGGGTCTCAAACGCGCCCTTACGCGATTTCTCTTTCCTAGTCTTTGCATTCTTCTTGCCACGTTTGCGTTTCGGCTGATCACTATCCGATCCTGAAAATGATATATTTTCGAAATGATTTCTTTAATTTTATAAAAGTATTAAGCTTGATCATTAAAACGAATGATTTTATAGTGCTACAAAAAAAATTAAATAAAAATTGATTTTCTTACCGCTATTACCACTTCCATCCTTCCTACGCCTGCCTTTACCTTTGCTCTTTCTCTCTTTAGTTTCACCGCTAGGTTTCCTTTTACGTTTTCTTTCTTTCGGCACCTCTTCTCTGCCTTCATCTCTATCGGATCCTCCACTATCACTGACGTACTGATCAGTTCGGGGTCTCTTGCCTTTTCTTCCCGGTTTCTCTGACGGCATGTCGCCGAATACCAGCGCGCTCTTAGTTTTCTCCACATATTCTTGTCGCTTCTGCAACATCTCCTCTTCTTTCTGGCGACGCATCTCTTCCAGTTTGCGTTGCTCTTCCGTCTGACGCATTTTGAAGGCTTGCCTATAAATTTAGATGATTTAGCGACAAGCGTATAAAAAAGAATACCTTCGACGAGAATGATGTACCTTTCTTCTTCTTGCTTTCGTCTTAACATCTTTTCTTCTTCATCCAATCTTCTGGCTCTAGCAACATGATATTGCGCTTGCGATAATAAATCTTGACACCTCCTGGCTTCAGCTTCAGCCAACTGTTCCATCCTATCGCCATGCGTTGACAAGTACTGGAAATATTTATGTGAAAGACCTAATTCATGAACTGCCTGGAGTACAGTGGTCAAAGTCGATTTTTCATCTTTAAGAATTTGCGTGGCCAGTCGTTGGAGTACAAGAGCAATATTGTATAATAAAACGGTATCCTGCGGAGCTACTCGCCGTGCCTAAGAATATACAAAAATCAAGTATTAAAGTAGAAGAATATAAAAAAATATTCACATACGATGAATTACTTTTAATAATGTCAGTTTCGCTTCTTTTAGCTTGCCAGCTTTAAAATAAGCTCTTCCAAGATATTGCAAGACTTCAACGTGATGGTATTTATAAAACTTGCGCAAACAATTTTCGTACTGCAATGTAAAAAGTTAAATTAGTTAAGAAATTAAAAATTAGTCACTTTTAATTGTATCTATATATATTATCTACCATTTGAATAGCGCTGACGAATTGTTTCTGTTCCACATAGATATGCGCAATATTTAACCAGACATCACAGAATTCTGCAGTTGCTTCGCGCACTTGAGCAAATATATCTCTAGCTTCGTTTACACAACCCTTATGCGCGAGTACTGCACCGATGCCGTTCGCAGCCCAGATGTTCTTCGGGTCGTTTCTCAGAACCTAGCAAATCATATTATTCATATTATTCATAATCAAATTAGTCATGACTGTTCTGATTGTTTAGATAACACTGATTGTTTACCTGCTTATACATGGCTAATGCTCGATCCTGATGTCGCTTCTCTCTTTCTTTGTCTTTTCCACTCTGATGCAATGTCTGCAGCCAAATATTTCCTAACGCTATCAAAGAGTAAGCATCCGTGCTTGTTGTTGGATTTTTCAGAATTCTTTCGAATTTTTTCTGGCCAGGACCCCATTCCATCTTGGCCAGATGCAAATTACCCAGCAGTGACCATGCATCTGGATGTTCATTATTGATTCTCAAGGCATCCTTAAACCAATCAGATGCCTCGTATATCTGTCCTTTGTCTCTGGCCATGCAGCCGAGTCTCAAATAACAATCCACGTAATTCGGATGCTCCTTTAAAATATCTTTGTATAGTTTTTCCGCTCGATCGAATACACACAATGCTTCGTTAAGCCGCGCTAAATTATACGTCGTGGTCACTGCTATCGAATTATAATAGACAGAATCGTGCAGGGCATCTGCTTTCGAACGCGCTAAGGATTCCTCTAGATTTTTCCTGGCTTCCTCCAAATTACCGAGTCTGAGAAATAAAAAATAAATTAATAATATATATAAAAATATATAATATATACAAAATAAATGCGATATAAAATATACACGTACCTGTAATGTAATGCTCCCACATTATTCAAGATCTCTGGCGGTATATCCGCTTGAACTTTTTCTTTCAAGATTCTGGTCGCCGTCCCGTAAGCATTCAAAGCTGCATTCAGATCACTTTGCTCCAATATCTGTGCTAACTCGATCCAAGCTTCGACGTCGTCAGGAAATTGTTCCGTTACTTTTCGCAAATGATTTTTTGCAATATCGCGTTTTGATTGAGAACTCGAGTTAGCGTAGAGCGAACCGAGAATCTTCATAGTTTCGTAATTTCCTGGTTGTGCTTTCAAGACTTTCTCGAAGCATTGGGCTGCCTGTTAATGATAATTATTATTTTACGTATCTATACAAATAATTATTTTTAGATAATGTATATTGCATGTTCTTACATTTTCTGCGTCACCGCGATAGACATACATTTGTCCTAAGCCAAAATGTGGCAGTACAAATACAGGCGGAGCAAACTGTGTCGCCTGATAGTAATATTGAAATGCTTGATCGTAATCACCCTGAAATATTTTTATTTAATTAGAAACAATATTAACATAACATTAATTACTATTTTATGCTTACTTGAACGTGAAATGCTCTGGCTAGTTGATAGCAACTTTCTGCTCGCATGGCTTCGTTTTCTGTATTGTGAAATGCGTGTAGTGCTAAATGTTGAACCTTATTGTAATCTTTCTTGAAGAAGAAATGGTTCGCTAAATGGTTCAGCACCATCGGATTTGTCGAATCGATTGTATATGCCTTCGATAACATTTGCACGCCGGTCCTTATGCTATCAGGTTGTTGCTGATTTAATTTCAAAACAGAAAGACCGACTAGGGCACCGACACATTGTCCATCCAACTGCAACGCCCTCTCGAATGCAAGTCGCGCTTTCTCTTGATTATTCAACTTCATGAAACAATGTCCCATTCCCAATCTAACAGCAGCTGGACAGTTTGGATTGGTTCTGAGGGCTTTTTTATAAAACGCAAGAGCACCTCTGTAGTCTTTTTTGTTAAAAGCGATGCAAGCTTTGCCGAGTAGAGAAGGTATATTATTTGGCGACTGATTCAGCACGAAATTAAACTGTGCATCAGCCTGCTCCATTTTGTCACCTTCGAGCAGACAGAAATAAGCCCGGCCAAGCAAATGATTCTGCAATAAAAAAATGGTGAATATAAAAATTAAAAAGACTATGGATATTTCTATTTAAATACGTATGATACATACCTGATCATACATAATGATTTTGTCAGCTGTTGTATACAATAATGTGGCTTTTGTAAATAGATCTCTCTTTTTATCTTTATTCTTTTCTTTGTTGGCTTCCTGGACGTAATAGGCAGCCAACATGTCAAGAGCTCGCATCTGATCTTTTTCATAGTCGCGATAATCAATATTTGCATCAATACGAGAGGATTCAAGTATTTTAATGAAATCACCAATCTTTTGCTGCTTGTAATATTCAAGCTAAAATAAGAAATAAGTTTAGCTGGATATTATGACATATATTTCTTTTTGATTAAAATTATCTATTCTACATACGGCCAAATTGACCCAGATGTTAAGCTGGGCATGTTCCTGCCGCAGAATTCCCAGAACTTCATCTCCATCTGGTAACTGATCTAAATAAAGTTCTATGACCTATGAGATTAAAAAATCTGATTAAAATCTTAGAAAAGTTACATGTGAATATCTTGTGCTTCCATTATTTTCTGATGTTAATGTTCTCGTTAAAATATATAAAGATTAATATTATATTTTAGCTACATATCATCATGTAATTGCTTTGTGAATAATAAAAATTCATGGGATGAGCAAATAATGTTTCATCATAACATATTGTAAGAATAAGGATAAACAGGAAAGTGGGATTATTGAGTATGTTTATTAAATTGTATTTTGCATACACATAAAATGTATACAATTATCACAGGTAAAGACATAGTAGTTGAAAACACATATAAATAAGATTTTATTTTAAATACATCATATATATATAAATTTTTTACTCATATATAACTGTACATAATACGTAACTCTATTACAGATAAAAAGGATTAATAATACTTGAGATATAAGTGGTTTAGATTAATATAAAATGAAAAATCTCAGGTTTAGATTTACACATGTAACGTCGCATAATGTATGTCATAAAAGAATTATCACAAACAGAAAGAATTAAAAATACTTCCAAATACATATAGATAAAATTGTATTCAAAATAGATTTAAAATGAAAAATCACAGGCTTAGCTTTACGTGTATAAGTCATAAGATACAATTGTCACAGGTAAAAAGGATTATAAGGTACAGGTAAAAACACTTGGAAACAGATGGAATCGAATTGTATTTTTAAATACAAAATTGAGCTTGTAATCATACATAAAATGCAATTACAAAAAAATAAACAATATATGAGAACATATAACACGAATAAGAGTAACAAAACAAAAAAAGGCTCTTTCTAAAAATTTCATTAGGATAATTAATTAATGTCGAGTTGTTGGAGCAACATATTGCAATTTGAACATATAAACGACATCTCATGTAATACAGTATTTATTTAACCAGGAGAAACATCCTTTTCGTCGAGGTTAGATTTGCATTGACGTCTCTGATTGTCACACAAATTTGATGTCTCCCATAATTCGCCCAATTCCATTACGGTCAAGATTATCTCGTTAAAGATCTCGTGAATTAACGATATAATCAGTAGGGAAGGTATATTCACCTCATCTGTGTCGCGGAGTGGTATCTCTATGGAGCCCGCCATTGTAACATATTCTCACGTTAGGGCGGTCGGATAACACCACACTACACTAGACTTTGCACCACGTCAAACACGTTAATACGTATACCGTGCTGTATATCGACGTATCTTACGACTTTTCTGCACGATCATAACAAAAATAACATGATTCTCCTCATTGCACGAGATGACTAGCCATAGACGTAGTATTATATAGAATTCATCGTACCATAGCCATAGACGTAACAGTAGATAGACCGAGCATAACGCGCGAGACTTGGTCCCGCATGCGAGAGAGAGGGAACACAACTTAGGTCTCTCTTCTCTTTCTAAAAAGGAGAACATCTTGTTAAGAAACTTGTATAGCTGCATAAACAAAATTATCCAATCGCATTTTACGTTTTTATGATAGAAAAGATTCCAAAGTGAAAATTTAATTTTAACTCTTAAACCCCCACCTGGGGATGGGACCCCTACAAAAATTTGAGCGCACTTTTCAGTAAAAAAAAATCCCTTAATTTACTATTTTTTTTACATATCATAATAAAAAATTCGGCTTCGACAAATAAGATTATTGATTCAGCATACTTTGAAGAGTATGTATGATTTTTTTTTTCAAGACGAAAAAATGAAAGAGTAATTTCTAGAAGCTTTTAAAAGAAGCTGGGGTCCAATCTTTTTTATGTTACGGGGATGAAGTATAGGGAATAAGAGTTAATTAAATCTTTTCTGGGAACTTCTCAAATCTCGAAAGATTGAACTGGCAAAATTAGTAGAACATGTAATCAAGAAATAGCAATGAGTTCTTTACAATTTTAAAGTGTGAGAACATAAACCGCGAAAAATTAAATTCTTGCAAATTAGTGATATTATTAAGAAAACGTAATTGATAAAGAAAAAGTGTTCCCTAAATTTAAAGGAGCATTAAACTAAAAGAATTGGGAAGATTCAAGATTTCAGGAAATTTTAGAATTTTAATTCGAGATGGAGGGGAAAATTTTTACTAAATTATCACTTTGTCTCCCGATATTTTCAACATTAATTACATAAGATTAATTTATTGAATGATTCCACAATAATAACATGAATTAGCATGTAACAACAATGTTAAAGTATAAGAGTTCGGATTTTCTGCTCACTCCGTGAATGCTCTGTGATTCCATTGTGATTAGTTATTTCAACAAAAAATGTGGATTATTGACGAGAATATAAGTCACAGATTTATAAGTCGCTATTATACTTTAGTAATGTGCGCGCAATATCGGAATGCAAATAAGTTATTTTAACCCTTTGCACTCGAGGCCGTTTTCGCGCGGACTAATTAGCAACTTGAAATGTTTTGTAGCGCTTTTGGTGAATTTCTTACCTCTAACTTAAAATGATTACACACACAAATTAACGCATAAAACTTTTGCAATCATGTGGTGAGCGAGAGTCACCTCTCGAGTTGCGGCATTAAATCATGTGGTGAGAGTCACCTCTCGAGTACAAAGGGTTAAATGTTATCCGTACTGGTGTTTGTTCATTGCAGCCGCAAATCGTACTATTGTAATAGAAGAATAGAATAGCTTAGCATAATTACGTAGTCGACTTACATTGACTGTATTAATTAGGTCGATCGAGTTCGTCGGATTGAATTATGTAAAGTTTTCTCCTCGATCAGCCCTATTGGCATAACTTATAAATATCTCTGTATACGTATACTACAATATATATCGATCGTAATAGTCATAACAAACATCCACGAAGGTAATTCGTGTTAATATAAAAAATTTAAGTGAAAATGAGTACATAATGTACATAAAACGAGTACGTGTTTTGCATTCGCATAGTTCTAAAATCTAACAAGTGTTAACATATTTGGCACGTTTCGTTCTTACAGAATTAGTTCACATTTTTATAAACAATACTGGGAATGTTTTTGATTAGAAGAAATATCGATACCTAAGTTATTTTGATTTTATAGCCGTCCTTAAGTTCAATTCGATTGTTTAATCAATACGAAAATATGATTAATACAAAATATTAATCTTAAATATTAATCAATTATATATATATATATATATATATAAAACATCCAAAAACGTCCAATTAGATAGATAATCCTTATATATTATAACGAGATTAAATTATTTATCGTTATCAAACTAGTTGTTACGCTATCAAAATTTATTTCATCGCGAAAATCATGAAATTAACGTAATTGTAATAATTAAAATTATTACAATAATTAATTAAGTTATAAGATAACTTATTTTTTTATATTTTATATTATATAAATTATTTTATTTTTTATATTATATAAATTATACTTATTTACTAAGTAACGTTTAATCACCTCATCGGATTGCAACTCAAAGACAGCCCGGTTATTATTTTAAGTACAATTAACTGTGTAATAATAATTTTACACAGATATCTAAAAGAAGTCTTTAGACTGTCTGCTAGCGTTTGTAATTAAGGTGTCGATATACAAACATCCTTTCGTGCATTCTAAGGGCTCCGTTTCAAAAAGTCAAGAAGTTCACATTTTGAACGAATGATACGCACGGTATTCTATTCTAGGCAGTCGTTTCCTTCCGCTTATTAATTACAGGCAGAACCACTGTTCCCGTTCGCAGCCTGAAACCGTCACAGATTTCATTTACACCTCCAGGAATAGATAGAGAGGTACGAAGAGATCGATGTCGGAGGCAGATAGATCACCGCGAATTGAAAAGTTCTCTTCTCGTGCGGAGAAGTCATTCAGACTGTTGTTTAATACAGAGCGCTAAGTCTGCCACTAAATATACATACAATGATATTTAAAACTTATACACTTATCAATTTTATTTGTCGTTTGATTTTATTGCCTTCACACGAGTCAGTTACAGTTATGCGATTTCTGCTCCAAGACTATTTTTTGTAAACTGAGTCTACCAAATTTTAAAGAATCACCGTAGTGCAAAACCGTCGAGTCTCATGTAGCAACGCGAAGTCGCATTATCGAAAGTGGATAGATTTCGAGAAAACATTCAACCGTGCGGATTCCATCTGCCTCGGAATATCACGCGAACCTTGCGCTCGCGTCAAGTTCATTCCCGATAGATATCAGGGCGCACCAGCACTCGTATCGAAATACGAATTGGACGAGACACGTGGCATCGATCTCGATGCTACCTTTAGATTTGCCTGACTGCCATAGAAAGAGGTGAAGGCCGTGTCGGAACTGACGCTAAGTGGTAGGCTTGTCGCGTCTATCGTCTCCCTCTCGCTGCCGAGGGTGGACGCTCTTATATCGAGGGTACCGCTCACGCCAGACATTCCGGAACTCGTGGCCATCTCCACCTCACCGACATCGGGATGGGACATGTGTCTTGAGAATAAAATAACGTCACATTAATGCTCGACAATTCACTTCGAAAGTGATTCGATCGATGTTTAATAGGATTTGTTTTTACCTATAATCTGGAATTGGCGGTTCGATATGCTGCCTCCGTGAGTTCGACGACATTGGGGTTCTCTTTATGGCGTAAATATATATACCGGTCATCGTGAGTGTGTACGAAACGAAGTACAATGCGTGAAACTGGGAAAGACGAAGAAAGAGATTTCAATATTGATTTATATCATTTTCATAAAACTAATTTTTCTTTGAAAAAAAAAAGTTATTGCATGAACAATTTTCTGCACTCTAAAAAATATGCACGGAAAAAACAGTTTTATTAAAGTATCTAAAAATTTAACTAGATACAGATCTGTAAATAATTTTGTTAGCCGTCAAAATAATTATGTAGGACGCTCAAGAATAATAGACAAAAAATTGATATTCTAACAAATTCGATTTGAATGTCCTACATTATTATTTTGAAAATAATTTTGTTTGGATCATCAAAATAATGATGTAAGACGTTCAAACTGAACTTGCTAGCATTTTTTGTAGCATTGCTCATTATGCTTGAACGTTCTATATAATTATTTTGTCTAACAAAATAATTACAGATCCATATCTAGCTAAATTTTTACATTTTTCAGCAAAACTATTTTTTCCATATTTACATAATTTTAACCATGTTGGTGTGAATATAACATTACTATTTATATTAAACATCAACGATGAGAATTATATGTATAAACACTAAATAGTGTTAAATTTACACTATTCACATGTATATTTTTAGAGTATGGATGCATAACTTATATTTAATATACTTGAGAACACTATCGATTGTATAAAAAATTAACGATTTGCTCATAATGCGAATCAATGGCCTACCTTGTAGTGATGATTAAGCATTCCAGCTAATATATTGAAGGAGTCTGAGGTGAGCAGTGCTAACTGCAAGGCGGTAGCGCCCGATTCGAACAATATTACTGGTACCAGAGAGAAGAACATGAATTGCGTGATGCAGTAGAGAATTAGGATCGTTATTATCGGTATGTTGTCCCAATGAAACGCTTCTATTTGAAACCTCTGGAACACAGCGCTGTAATGAAACGATCGATATAAAAGTGTCACTCATTCAAGGCATTCCTGTGAAAGCTTTCAATATCCATTATTACCACTTACGTTTGCATGCAACTCAATATCGTACCGAAGAAACCGATCATACCGAGATATTCGATAATATCGACCGTTTTAACAGCCAATTCCTGCAGAACTGTCGTTATCGAGAATAACACTGCGCCGCCGAGACAAAGCATATCGCCGACAAGTTGATTCTTTCCTGATAAAAAACGTTCAACGTTAATTTTTTTCTCGCTTTCTTCTACCGTGCGATAGTCTATCTATCTGCATTCTCATCGATAATTACCAGTAGCCATAGGATCGTTATTGTCATCTATACCAGCCCAAACCAGGCATCCCACGCCCATCAAGCAGACGGATACGCCGACGATGTGCACCATTCTATACCTGACGCCCAGTACCAGAAATGAGAGTACCAAGGCAACCGGTATTGCCACGCAGTCAAGAAGCTAAAATATTATATAGGTTTTTTTTATAATATACTAGTTATATTTATATATAGTAACGGAGAAGTGAGTTAGAAGCCTATAATAGAACACAATGGATAATTCATAACGCGCCTGCAATGCGTTTGATTAAGAATGGATGGCTCAGGCAACGAGGGAATGAGCATTGTTGGGTCAAAGACTTAACGTCCTCTATTCCGCTATGCCCATTACAATGCCTGTTCCACACGACAGTTGATACGAGTACACTCGCCATATATAAATTCAAACTATACAAGAGGAAAAGTTACGTGTTTGAGTAGGAAATCATATATTAAACACACCGACAGAAATTGCGCTTGAATAGGATTTAAACGGATAAAAGTAATCGTGAAACAAGCAAGTTTCGAATGAATTAATCAATGAACTTAAAAATCGTAGTAAACATAAAAAATTTATTAAGGAAATAAATATTGAAAAATGTTAAAAAATATAAAAATTATCAAGTCAATAATATATTTTGAGATTAGAAACAAGATTTATTCTAATCATTAAATATATCCGAATCTATATCGTAAAACAATACTTAACGACTGATCTTAAAAAGATTTCTGCATATATACATACCTGTATACTAGCGAGGCTAGTATATTGATGCGATGATGTAATAAGAGTGCACGCCTCAACGTCGATCAGTGCTAATAACAAATACCTCCAGCCACGGGCTCGTATGACGGAAATTAGGCCGTTTCCCACACCCCTGCAGGACATCCACGTCGTGTAGACTAAACACATCATTACGTAGTGCGGAACATTCTGTCCTGTCTCGCAAAAGCAATAATAATTAATTAAAGAGTTATGCAAAGTGCTACGCAAAGTTTCACAAACTTGAAATTGCAGTAATTAATGTTACAGCTTAACTTTCGACGCTACAGGCAGAAAACAGTATTTTCCGAATGAGTAAATTACCTGTTGGAAGCGAGAGCTTGTAGGAACCGGTATTTATGTAATGATTTACGAATGTCATGAAGCACAGCACCAGTGAGAGGAACTGACCCATTATTATCGCCCTCCATACCGCCCTATTTTATAATACATTAACAATTGATATTTATTTAAAGAAAAATATATTTAATTAAATATATCTAAGCTGCATGATACTATATAACACTAACTTTATGAACAAATTAAATGTTTTGAAAAAAATATTAATAATATTGTATTATATTAATTAATCAAATTAATGCCATAAAAATTAGTATTTAAAATTTATATATTAGTATTTAAAATGCATACATATTTATATATTATAAAAAGTAAGGAATCGATTTTCTCTAAGTAGAAATTTATTCAGCTTAAATTTAAATAAATTAAATATCTTATATTTAATACTGGAGTAGTTTAAGTAGTAAACTACTGACGCTGGTCTAGAAACTTCGCGCTTTCTAGCCGACACAAAAAACGCCGCATAAAAATAAACGGCTTATTTAGATGATAGAAAATATTTTATAGTGGCAAATATTTCTATCAAAATTGTACAAATATTATTAAAATTATTAGAATTATATAAGATTATTAAAATGTACAAACATTAAGCCCTGAATTTCACACACTCAGAAACCGTGCAAAAGCTACACCAACACTAGCGTATTCTGAATTTCCGAAATCATGTTATCACATATATTGATTTGTTATCTATTCTTATTATTTTAATTTCTGAAACTCTGACCGAGATCAAATCATCGTAATTGCACCACAATTACATGTCATTATGCCAATCGTAAAGAAACTGTACGATGTAACTAAACACCCGCCACTTTCATCCCTGGGTCATTCGCTCCCTTGCGCCCGTCCCCCCCGTCTCTGCTGGGGCGGCACAGGGCGGAAAATACACGCAACGGCTCCTGCGAGCGTCTAAGGCGGCCACCTCCACGTTTACTCACGTACCATCGGCCTAACTCGGATATGTAATTTTCGATTTTGTCGCAGACCCCATTCCTGGCCTGCATCGCCGGGTTTTGAGCGCCGTGACGATCGCCTGCCGATCCTCCCATGCCATGGTGCATTTTCACCCTGAAGGCCCTTCGCCGACGAGCGGGTACTGATCCGAGGCGCTTGCGCGACCTCTTTCCGCTCCCGGTGCGAAGGGACACGCCGTTACTCTTGTTGCTCCTCTCTCGTTTCCCTGAGGTATGTGCCGCGATGGGAAATGCATTTTAGGTATATCACGATAGACATCGATACGACGCGGCGTCGCGACGTCGCGCGGAATTCCGGCGATCGATTTCGAAATCGATTGAGGATTAAAGCTTTTCTGATGAAATTCTCTTTCGGATATTATTCCGATGAAAATAAAAAAGAATTTTTAGATCATTTTTTTTTAATTCGAAATCGATATATCTTTTACAATTTTTTTCTTGCATAATCATAGATTAAAGTGAATTAAATATAATATTAATAACAATATTAATAATTTGTAATAATTTGTTTTAATATAGTTTGGAAGTTTTTCTTTGAAGCTAAAGCTAGTTCTAAATTGAATTTGAAAAAAATATACAACTGATGCGCATAAGGTCGAGAAAAGATCCTGGAATAACGAAATAAAGAAGAGTGTTTTTATTATTACCAGGTAATCATGCTGTAGAATTTTATTTACAATATATTGACATTCTCAGATATACTATGAATTCGGTCATATATAATGTCCAAAAAATTCCCGTTTTCGTAGCAGTTAGAAAGAGATTTACACATTATATAAACTTTAAACATCTTTAACTTACTTATCATATATCTCACTATATCATATATCTCAAACTTGTTATCGCTGCGATACACATAAAATTACACAGTCTAGATCATCCGACGTATGAAAAGAAGGCAATATTGTAACGCTATGAACATGTAAATTTGTGCAGTCGGTTCTGCTATTTCCATCGATTTAACAATAATGTATGTCGATTGAAGGGAATCGAGCTTTTGTCAACGATTGCCTATCTAAAAAGAGGAAATTGCCGGTTGATGATGCAGCATATGCCATTTTTACAAAGTTGGAAAAATATTTTCAATTTTATACGTTCTCCTGATACGATGGGAAATTCTCTGTAATCTTCATTACACGCAGCACGCAATTAATGCATTACATTCACACGTCAGAAAGTCTACTAGTTAGTCGGAATAACGATAAATTGTCAAGTGAAAAACGGAGGCATAAGTTTACGAGATAAAAATCCTCTCTTCGTCATTATGAGGTAAGATGTAGAACTTTCGAAATTTGATTTTAGATGAATGCTAAGCATTCTCTTTTTCCATGAGCAAAAGTTTATGCTAAGAATTATCGAAGACGCTGTTCGATGAAGAGAATCCTCTTCGTCAAGTAAGATTCTATTGGTCTTAATTAGAATCAGAATTAATTTTATTTCTTCTTGGCCTCTTCTTCTACTGTCTCGTTCTGTTTGCGGAAGCAATCACCCACCGGAAAGAAGTCCCAACACCTTTGTTGATACATATTCCACACGTAGGTCTCCTGACCAGTGTATTCAGTGTCTGGTTTGTTAATCAAGTGCATAAGGAAGAACCTATCGAAAATCATATAAAAATTGATAAAATTCTTCCGATGTATCTCATTATAAAATTAAAATACTTGTCGATATTTACATGTAATTTGCTAGATTATGCTCCTGCTGCACGTGAGTATCGAACCCATGCGGCACCGCGTCGAAATATTCCTTTCCTAAACCGCATATGAAGCAGTTGCTTTCCATATTTGTCTTCACGTTTTCGAGCTGATCTCGAAGTTCACCAAACGCGTCAATGATCAGACCTGAGGATCAATCGCGATGTTATATTGTTCTCTTTCTCTCTCTCTCTCTCTCTCTCTCTCTCTCTCTCTCTCTCTCTCTCTCTCTCTCTTTCTCCTGTAAGTTGGGGAATCATTCAATTATACTCACCCTGAATAATAGCCAACAGAATGACGATCACGAAGAAGAAAAACGTGATATCGAACATTATACGATAAACCTCGTAATCGTCTCCGTCGGGTTCACCGATCTCATCGCCTATACCACCGCCAGCTCTTACTCCTTTGTACAAGTGAAAAACGAAGCACTGCCAGAAGAAATAAAGAAATAACATCACAGCTTCAAATTAGAATAAGGCTTATAAGTGAAATATATTATGATTAGATGAAGATTCTCTCTTCATCTTCTTTATTTCTGCGTAACACACCGTTAACATATGATGACATTTCTTGTCTGTTTCGTCGTCTTCCTCCTGTATGTAAAACTTTCTGAAGAAATTGAAGGCTATGACGGTGTAGATGTATACGATGATTGTCAGTAACATCACTGTTAAGACCAGCTGCTTGCCATTATGTGTTACCGACTGTAAGATTGTTCGTAAAGTTTTGAAACCGACCGCGACGTCTAGCAGGTGAGCGGCGAAGAAGAAATTGTTATAGTTGCCGAGGATCGAAAATGTGAAGTACCACAAACTGTATAAAAATGCCTAGATGGAAGTAGAATGTGCAACTATTAGGTATTTAATTCACAAATATCTTAAATAATTCACATATAAATGAATTACAAAACACATGAATTAGTCTCGCTGAAACTTCACTTGAAAAAACTTACGTTATCGGTGATGGTGACTCCGGCCTTCCATATTTGATATCTCCAGTCGATATTTATAATGCTAATTAAAATTCATTTTTTTCATTAAAGAATCTCATGAAAAGATTTAAGATACTATCACGATATCTACTTACAAATGTATTAAGCCAGATCCTTCTTCTTCCTGCTGGCTGAAAGAAGTCTTTTCCATTCCGAGCAAATTGCTGATGTAATCGAAATCGTATGTTTCGCTGTATTTTTGTCGAACCTTCTTCTTGACGAATTTGTCCCAATAATTTACGGGAAATGTCTTTGCCGATATCACCATTTTATCCCAGTGCGCTTTAATGTCGTCCTCTTCCGGCATTTCGGCTATGTACAATCCATCGAATTCTACTCGTCGTGCAATTTCTTTCTCTCGTTTGAAGATAGCCAATGGTACCTAAATAAACATAAATATTCTGTAATTTTTAAATCGCGATAATATATTCGTTAAATTAAAATATTTTATCAATAGAAACATTATTGGAAAAAACGTTTAAGATTTAATAACTTAAATAATTGTATAGTTATTGTTATTATTGTCTCTTAAAGTACCTTTAGATGATAATATGCGACCAGCATAGCGAGTGAAACGATAGAATGAAAAGCAGCCAGTAACCTCATTACGTGAGCCATATAATAATAATCTTCCGACACTTCCACGAATTCCTGAACATCCTCGTCTTCCTCTTCCGAACCGTTTTCACCGCTACCGCTGCCTATTTCCATGCCACTACCTGCCAAACCTGATGTCCCCTCGCCTGATATTTCCGTTAACAAATCCGCCATTCGTCCACTACCTTCGTCATCCAAGTCGTCAGTCAAGGACGTAACCTGGGATTTAAAGTCAATGTATGTGAGAAGAAAATCCATACGCAAAGCATGAATTTATAGAATCTTGAATTTTTATATTTTATTTGTATTTGTTGTGTTAGTATAAGAAAAATTATTGCAAAGCTTTCATAAACCTTGTAGAATAGCAGCATGAAGTTGATACAAAAGGCGAGAACTAGCGCGACATATTTCAAATTGTAAAAATTCCTGGCCAAGAAGGATACCACGCGATGACTATATTCGGACAGATCTATACTCGATCCTGAAGAAGGTTCGGCTATGGTTTCCTGCTTTGCTTCGGCTTCAACTGCCGCCATCGCTGCTTGTTGAGCCGCCGCTGCTTCTGCTGCTGCGGCAGCTTGCGCTCTGGCTTGTTCCCCACTAAACAAATATAACGAAGAATTTAATTAACAAAAACAAAGTTTGTTAGATCCATTATTATTTAATTAGCAACATGCTATAAAATCAAATATTCTATTTCTTAAAAAAAAAAAATAATACTTTTGATATCATTATAAACAAGAAAATGTATATTTTTCAATACAATTTGTTTTAAACAGTTATGATTTTTCTTAAGATTTTTTTTCAAGATATCGTGATTTAAAGATACATTATTATATAGATATTTGCTTTAAGAATGATGATCTTGGGACGTGCGCGCGAAATCAAAATTCATTTTTAATCAACTGATGATATCTCACGATCTAGTTAGCCGAGGCAAATGATTCTACCTTTATTAGAAGCGCTAAAGTTTTAGCTTTCCAATGCGACCAGCCGCAATTCGCTACGATTTTTCTGTACAAAGATATCGTGATTTAAAGACACATTATTATATATAGATATCTGCTTTAAGATTGATGACCTTGGGACGCGCGCGAGAAATCAAAATTCATTTTTAATCAACCGATGATATCTCATGATCTAATTAACCGAGATAAATGATTCTGCTTTTATTAGAAGCGCTAAAGTTTTAGCTTTCCAATGCGACCAGCCGCAATTCGCTGCGATTTTTCTATACAAAGATATTGACGATTATATCAACTCGTGATTTCAATCCAAGGACGTGGCCGATGCCGTGGCTCGCTCGCCCCGTTCGCGTGGCGAAGCACGTGACGAGCGATTACTATTGGTCAGCTGATCAGCTGGGCGTAGTAGCGTAGTATCGTACGCGCTACACGTACGTGACTCACACACGCGCGCCGTGTTTATTCATAATTAGTGCGCGCCCGCCAGATTTTTGAAACGTTATAACTTCGTAAAAAATGGTCATAACGACATGCGACAAACGCGGATCTTCTTCATTTCGCGTTCTGCAGATGCCTGTATGCAATACATACATTGTTATCATAAAACATAAACTTGGATATAATAACATAGAAAATAAAATCTAAAGTAATATATAAGAATTAAAAAATATTAATAAATATTATTAATATTATTATATAAATAAATATTAATAGAAGTTTAGATTAGGAACATTAAAAATTATTATGATATACAGATTAATTTTATAGATTATTTAATTATCTTTTATTAATGAACCAATATATTTATATAACTATATTTATTAATATATTTATAAATATATTAATATAATAATAATATAATAATAATAATATAATATAAATAATAATATAATATAATAATTTATAAATATATTTATTATACTTTACTAACCCGAGCAGATCGGCTAAAGTGACAGGCTCGTTCTCTCCTCCTTCAGCTTTCGCTCCTTCTTCGCCAGTACCCTCATCGGGTGTACTCTCGCCTGTCTCTTCGATACTGGATTGCGGTGTAGAAGTAGTCGATTCGTGCGGCGCTAACTTTATCTGTCCTCCTTCCTCTTTCGTTATATCCATTCCGAAGGCTTGCACCTATATATGAGAAATTTTAAAATAATATTCCTTATTTGTTATGCTAATACAATTTTTTCTCTTCAAAAAATTTTACTTGTAAATTCGACTCATCCGGCGTCGGTGGCAAAGCCGGTAAATGTCTGGACGGTTTCTCTTCCTCCTCCTTGACTACAACGGGCTCCTCCACGTGCGGTCCTCTCATTAACATCAATAAAAGCCTCATGAAATACTTGATCACGCAGCCGACACCGAAGCCAGAATAATAGAAAGCGTAGAAAATCATCTTGAAGAAACCAATGAAGAGTTCGGGTATCGTCATCTGTTGCATCTCGGCGAACTTGTTCTTAATGTTGGTCGGCGAGAACATGTAGAAGAAGAAGTAAACGCCATCCTTAATGGCTTGTATACCTCGCCTGATTGGATCTTTATTTCTCTCTTCATCGTCCTCGGTCATATATGTGTATGAAGATTCCCTCGCTTTGCCAATTCCGCCGCTTTCCTCGACAGTCATCAACGCGCTCGCGTGTTGCATTTCAAAAATAGCGTCCTCGCAAAAGCTAATGAAGGTTTCGAGTTTCTCTTTCTCGCCAGCTTCGACTACCGTGTTGTAGAAGTAGGTCCTCTTTGACTCCTTGATCTGCGGCTTCTCCCATTGTTCGATGTTCGACTCTTTGATCTCGAAGTATACGCGCTCAATTTTCTTGTTGCCGCCGAGGATCTCGATCCTGCCCAAGAACGGCTCAAAGTAATTGAGAACAGAGCCAGCTGTCTCAAGGAATCTGGCTAACCTCGGTTCGTTAGGCATGTGCTCGGACAGATTGGTGAGCAATACAGCCAAATTGAAACCGATTTCTTTCGCTGGCTCGTGGAAGCGATCCATGAAAGCGACGTAATCGATCTTGCCGTCGTGATTCGTCTCGCAGCAGGCCAGAAGAAATTCGATTTCCTCGCTGAAAACATTTGAAAAATTAAAATTTTTTAAATCTTGGTTTTTAAGTGCAGAATAATTTAATTCGGAGAATAGATGATGACAATATTTTGTAAGCGTAATACTTGGTATAACTCTTTTGTTGCTCCATCTTCTCTTTGAAATCTTTAGGATACACCCAACCGTCATTGTTAAGATCGACTTCCAGGAAACTCGGCGATGATACAAGATCCTTCAGTTTCAAGAACATGTCAAAGTACTTCAAAATCAGTTCTACGTTACTAGCCGACTCGACCAAAGTGTCTACCATCTGTTTTCCAATTGTCCCGTTCACGACGTTACCTTTAAATCGCATGATTTATTAATAATTATTTTATTTATTTTCTTGAAAAATTATTCAAAAGTAGATATGTACCTTCGAGCATCGAAAGCATCATGGTAATCATGTCCTTCTGCAAGTTAAGCAATTCTTTCAGAAGATCCACCTGACTGGAGTGCTTTGATAGTTTGTCTTGCATATGCGAGAATAAGAAAAGAAAACCTCCGACTGCATCCCACAATCTCGAATGCGCTAAAGCTTGTTGATTCTGTGCACATGGGCCTTGAATGACTTCAGTAAGGGTATTGAAAACCTGACTAGCAACGCCAATAGCTTTGAAAAAGTTTGCTTTGCCGGCAGGGTCGATGAGTTCCTTGCTTGAGTAATGCCAATAAAAGTCCATGATCGATTCCTGCAATCTCAGCAGGTAATCAACGGTGCAAATGACCACGTTTACCGTCGTCGTATTACCAGCCTGTGTCCTGAGATAGTTCTGCCAATCTGTTGAAGATAGGATAAACATCACTCGATCAAATCTATCTTAATCTATCATAATAGCGATAACGTAATACTTGCCGAGATTGTGACCCTCGCAGGTGAGTTGGATAAAGCGAAATAGGGCGCAAGTGAATTCGGCGTCATGCATATTCTTCTCGCCGGCTGCGCCCTCGGAACCGACACCGAGTCCTTCAGCTTTCGTGTTTCTCTCGAAAGCGTCCAGATCCAACACGCTGCAAGAGTTCATGAGACCTGCGATAGACGTGAAGAAACCGACATCTTTCTTCTCCTTCAGATGATTCAACATCCCTCGCTGAATTTCGATATTACCGCCACGCAGAATCGAAATTCCAAGCTCTAAAGTCTTCATTACCATCTCGCTGGGAATGCCTTTACATGCCGATATGTGCAGGAGGACCATTTCGGCGACGCCGCGATTCGCTAGACGAGCTTGGTGGAACAAGAGTTTCTGCTTCTCCATTTCTTGCTCCTATAATTAAAAAACATTATAAAAATGTTATATGAAAATAAAATTACGTGTGCGGACATAAATTTGGTAAACATATATAACACTTTAAACCAAGCATATAATAATTTATATAATATTAGAATGACTCTAAAAATTTTATACAATTATTTTTATTTACATTGTCTGAAAGACTTAAAATACATTATTTTATAAAAAACATATTTATAAGTATAATGCAATATCTTACCATTAGTTTATGCATTGGCCTCTTGAGAATTACGTTAAAAGAAAAAAAAAGTTTAATATTATTAGTAATGGATTGATGGAAGGAAAACAATCTTGATAGACTACGATGTTTTGCTTGCTCATGAATGGTATTATACATTTCGCTTTGATTACGATGACTAAAATATTGTAATTCAACGTATTCGGGTCTCAAAATATGAAAAACACATATGGTCGACACTCTGGATTGCGAGCAACACGTTAGGCGATACATTAAGCGGATGGATTCTCGCACTAACTACTTATTCTTACCGTAAATAGCTTATGTCTCCGCTTTTAGTAAGTTAGAAAAAGATAGGGAATTTATTAATGCGGTAGACAGATTTAGTGGGGGTTTAAAGGATTCCATTTTCTCACTCGAATTATCTGTATATAGACGAGAATTATCAATTGGAAATGCTTACATGGATCGAAGCACCACCTTCTTCCTCGCCACCTCCTTCTTCTTCACCCTCTTCCTCTTCCTCCCCACAAGACTTGGAAATAATTTGAGCGTAACTCATATAAAGCGGATCTTCTTGAAGAGCGCCTGATCGTTCAGTCATAGCACCGCGACAGAATGTTGTCACCAACTGTGTCAGCGGATCGGGCTTGCTCTCGTCCTCGGCCTTATCCATTTTCTTCAACTCAGCATCTTCGAACGATTGCTGAAAGGAAAAAAAATAATATTAACATTATTTTTAATCTCTCATGTTAAATTATGTTTCAACAAATTAAGTAATGTAGACTGTAATTACCGTAAGATCCTCGATCATAACTTCTTGACCCACATTTTCATCTTGTAGCCACAGCTCGTAATACGTTCGCGCAAAAATGTTTATCGCTCGATGCCTAAAAAGAATAGATTTATATGATTGTGTTACTTCGAACAAGATTACATTAGATTAGCAGAGATTAATTTGCATTAATCGTACCTTCTCAATTTATACAGAGGCTCACTACGCAAACATGCAATCGCCGCTCTTTTTCTGGCAGCGCACAACACACGTTTCCATCCATCTCGCGATGGCGGCGGTTTTGTCGCCTGTTAGTGTGTATGTAAAAACAGCAAGCGCACTCATTAAATTATTAATAATCATTTTCATTAATAATTGTAGTTATGTTGTATTGAACACTCAAAATTGATCGATTTTATCGCCTAATTATTTCTCTCTTTGATTAACAAACAGCAAAATAGCTAATAAATTCTACGCAAATCAATACACAAAACACATTGGCGACATTCAATTTAACTTAAAATAAAAATGATTGTAGTGATATTAAAAGAATTAATAATGTCGTGTGAGATCAAATGAAGCGAAAAACGTAACTAAATAGCAAGAAGGATACCTGGGCAAGGAATGTAGGGAAGTTTGGCGGAAGCAAGCGATTACCGCTCGTTTACGCTGGATCGACACCACTGATCGGTACTGACTCTTGCTCTGCTGTTGTGGATGATCTATCTACTCGAGAACAAAAGTACGGAGTGAATACGATGAGCAATTCGACGCGACTTAAAGAAACAGAAAAATGGTGATGATATGATGAACTGATTTTTAAAAGGCAATGCGTTTGTAATTCCGATGATCATTAATATCAATAGCAAATTAAAAAAAAAGGTCACAGAGCTTCAGAGATTTTTTCTTGAGTAATTTGAATATCCACAAAATTTTTTGAATTACAACTATACAACGTTCATAACTAACCATATGTAAACCGTACAAGACTTTGGCCATATCGGTGATCCTAGCAACGACATCTTCTAGCTGTTGAGCTTTTACAGGCTCCATCACGTCCTTTTTCTGACCTAATTTAGAGTATAAATAATGCTGCCAAGACATTTCGTCGGCGGGATCGATCTTGTCCGGCAATGTCAGCTGAGTCTTGGCAAATTCCGAGATATCAGATTCCGGCATTCTCTTCAGGAATCTGTCTTTGCAATGCTGCACTAGTTCCTGTTCGCGACCAGCGAAGAGATTTAAGCCGACAGGTAGCAATCGCTTCAGGCAAGCGACCATCAAGGATGCCTGTACTTCCTTGTCCTTATCTCTCTTCTTGTCGCGATGTTTTTTCTTTTTCTAAATACCGAAGAGATAGTTAATCATTTGATCTTTTGAGATAAATACATATTAATTAACAAATTAAAATAAGTTAAGAATAGTTTGTACGAACCTTGCCTCCTCCGGAAGGCGCGGTGCCATCAGACACCGCAGCAGGTCTTCTTGTTGCAGTGGGCATGATGAGCACCATGTTATCGATCTCATTCGCAGATATAAAATTTTGCTCTTCGCGCAAGAAGTACTGTGACTTGGACCAGATATTAAATATAGCCGCTACGTGATTATAAAGATCCTCGGCTTCGGAAATATTGTTTCTCAGCCAATGATTTCTTTGAAGATCAACGTATTTTATCAACAGGGGATAAAATGAGTAGATGTCGCGTACGAGTAGCTGCCAATCTTCTTGAATCTGCGCCTCGACTTGCGAAGTATCCTCAGTCGAAGATTTAATGAAGCCTCGAAGAGATTCCTCTTTGTGGAACATGGTGTCCGTGCGTTTTCTGACGCGTTCGGCGAGAGGCAAAAACGGATCCTTCAATAACTCCTCGGACGAGTTGATAATGATTTGCTGCGTGTAGGCGGCAATTCGTGTCATCCATGGTGCATTCTCATTTCCAATATTCTTCTTGATCAGCTTCAGTACGTTCTTCAGCAACTGATTCATATGATCGCTGGTTACCATGCTGACGTAAGTACCTTCGGTTGGATTCACATTGTCAGGTCCTTGCGCCCACCAGAATGGCAAATAAGAACAGAGCAAAGGTAAAATTACATCAACGATATGAGGAGCATCGTTATAGGTCTTGTCAGATTCGACGAATTGATCGACTTCATTGAGAATAGTCTCCAAGGTTGGCATACTCGATTCCATTCTTGTCATGATGTCCTGAGCTTCCAGAGAATGATCCGCGATTCGATTTAGTAGGGAATACTGATTGTGCTTGTTTAAATGAGGCTCGAAGAAGGCTACCGGGAAGCAGCTCGAAAAGGCACCCAAGCAAGAGCCTAGATTAGGTTTATTTCGCTCGATCTCGGTCTTCAGGTACTTTCTGTCGTGCGTCAGACTGGCGTCTGTTCCGAGAGTGTACAGAGACGCTAACATTTTGTACGATGCTACTTGAATTTCGTCAACTACGCAAAACGAAAAGAATATGATTAAATCAACGCACAGATTGTGCCGTCTAACTAAATTAAAATAATTAATCTCATCAGATTTAATTCTTAAAATATGATACTTACGTAACAAGTCGCTGCCATATTCGCACGCGGCAAGATGATCGAACATAGCAGTGAGCACCGGCAGAACCACACTATTGATATACGATAATGACGTGGAGGTTTTCAAATGGGTACCTCTGAGATGACTGTATTTCCCTTCCTGAAGGTTTAAAATCGTGTGACCCAAGTCATCGGCGGTGTTATTGAAGAAAGTCAACATGGACGTTCGTATGAACTCAGGACAATTTTTCACAAGACTCTTAGCGTCTATGCCTTTCACTAACACTTGCAGACAACGAACCGTTATCCTCACGTCCGCGCCAAAGGCGGCGAGTCTCGATCTTAGCAAATTTGCTAACTTGCAGAAAAGAGCGGCTACCATTTCCTTCTCTTTCAACGACGCTGCACCGACGTTGTTCGTGGCGGTAGCTACTGCGATAAAGTAGTTTCTATGCGTGCTAAAATATTTTTCCATTAACGGAAGAACCACTTTGCTGAAGAACTTGATGTCTCTTGTCGAAGTCTTGAAACTATTTCTTCGGCTGAACGTGTCCGAGGGTTTCAAGAGTTTCATGTTGATCGTTGCCTTGTCCAAATAAGCTATTAACTTCTCTAATAATGAATAAGCAAATCTTAATTCTACCGCAGCAACTGCGCCAGCTAGCTCGGTCTCTGTACCGCCGCGATTAGGTTTGTGAAGCTTGTAACCTTGATACTGCAAATATTTGAGAAACTCCTGTGATCGCTCACGATCCTTTCGTTTCTCTTTGTCGGTCAACAGATCGTAAGGTACTAACTGAGGATGAATGCCACCTCCTGCAGCCAATAAAATATTATGAAAAAATTATTTGACACAAAAATTAAATTTTAATGTAAAAAGAGAGAAAAACAAAAAAGATGAAAAATTTAAATTATTAGATAATAATCTATGCTAACCGCAGGTAATAAGTTCTTCCTTCTTTTTCTTTGCCCAAATATCGTGTGCATTGTCTGCTAAACGTTCGGCCATGTTCTGCATTTCTCTGCTTAGCGTCAAATTAGTCATGTCCACCGGATGAGGATTGTAATTAAACGGATTTGCCGAGTCGCCCTTAACATATTTGAAAATATGTATATTTCTTTCTTTTATGAATGCGAATTTTGCAAATAATTTCTTACTTGACTTTTGGAAGATCTTCTCATGGAACTACGATTGGTCGACGGAACATCGACCTCCGCGTGCTCCACGCTCCAGCCAATTGCCAGAAGAGCTTTCAAGCTCTCTCTGACGGGTTCCTTGTATCGCTCTCGTTCGTAATCACTCAACATGTTATACGGTTTCAATCTTGGATGAGTTTTATTCGCGTCTGACCATTGCTCGCCGTATGTCCAACCGTTCTCTAACTTACGACTAGCCCAAGCATCGTGATAATGCTCAGAGAATTTTTGCACAATTTGATTAAGATCGTTATTGAGCACCACGCTAAAAAAAGATCGAAATGAAATATTAAAATACTCAAAATTTCAACAGATATTTACAATTATTAAACTAAACTTTTATTATTTATAACTGTATTATTATAATTATGTATCATAACTGCATTAATATAATTATTTATGACTGTAATTATTTTTTAATAATAAGAATTAATAATTAACCTGGAAGTGTTTATTGGCTGTGGATTGTAAGGACCATCGGGTGATTGAGTCGAGGCCGATTTGCTGCCATACCACTCGTCGTCGTAATTTTTCGACAGAGAATAATCTGGCGGCAGAGCGCAACCGATGGCTGTCAAGCAAGGCAGCGCTTTTCCGAATAATTCCGGATCGTAGTCCATCTTGGACAGGGAGTCGAATATATTGCTGAAGAGAACCATCGTGAGACGTTTCTCTTCGTCGCTCGACGCGCCGTAAACGCCTTGACCGGTGGAGCCAGTCGAGCCGTAATATTTCGCGCAACGATCGTAATGCAGTGTTAGCAACTAATAAAAATTATACATTAGCAAAATTAAAAATAGGTTTTGCTTAAGATTTTACTGCGATTATTAATTTTCAATATCTGTATTAAATTAAAAAAATAAGCTGAAAAGATAGTAACAATCGACATACTCTGAGAGCCACGGTAGTATACTCCGATAATTTAGACACATCGACAGTCAGCTTTCGTAACAACTTCAGTAACATACTCGGCTGCATTTGACTGCAAGAGGAAACTCGAGTTAATCTCTAGAGCGTAGTGAATGTGAAGATCAAGTAATAAATAAAAAAAAGTAACGTGAAAAGCGATCATTGTTATCCTAGTCATTTAAGTAATAACGTTGAAACTTACGAATGAATATTTTTCTCTTAGAATAGTAAAAGGATTCGGTTAATTGACTAGTTTGAAAAATTCTTCGTTTACCTAGTCAAAGCGACAAGGAAGTCTGAGACAGCCTCGCGTTGACCCTTCGTTAGCATCCGGTTTTTACTGAGCCGATAGACCGTGTGCAACGTGGCGTCGAGTAAACTCGCGTAATTGTCCGCCTCGTTGTAAAATTTGGAATGCTTGATTAACAACGGCAGAATGCTGTTTCCTATGTAACGATTCATAGCGAGCGCCATGTCGGATTCATAGCCATCGTTCTGCGAAAAATTAGATCAGACAATATGAATTTTCAAATGTTCCGATTTGCGATTTTTAAAAAATTATTGCCTTCATTAAATTAATTGAAAAATTCATTTGCGAAGTAAAAAAACTTAAATGATATCACGCGAAATACATGAGAACACAACATGATCCGTACTCTGTCGAGCATGGTGGCAGCGCGAAGATCTGGCAGAAAAGCTTCTTCTAATAATTTGTAGAATAACTCTTGCGTTTCGATACCGTAAACGCGCTCAAGAAACAGCACAACGCTTTGCTTGTGCCCTGGTATTAAACCAGACGGCGTATCGCTTTTCGGTCGTTCTTCGCCGGCAGCGGGATTGAGCAGCGTGAACCGCAAGGACAGCACACCTTGCAGATCGTCCAAAGGTACTAACGATCTTAAGATTGCCCGTGCTCGGAGAGATTCGTTCTTTCCTGAAATAATTGTGCGACTTCAGACAAACGGGCATTGTTTCTGATATTTTATCAAAGCAAAGTTTCGTTTCGTATATTACCGACAGATTTTATGAAGGCCTCTGTTGGTCATTAAGAAAGAAATAAATGATTGTTATTAGTTAACGAATAATTTATGATGGTGCAATATATAACGATTCGAAAATTTAATAATTTCTTTTAAAAAAATAAAAAATGTTATATATTTTTTATATTTCTAAAAAAAATTCTATAGTGTTGGTCGACATACTATTTTATTAACTGCAAATTCGAAATCAAAGAAAATTATTTATATTTAAAAACTATTTAATATTAATAATTTACATTTTCTACTTTTTGATATTGATTAATTATTTTAAGTAGTGGGTACGAGAATACATAAGATCAATAAATTTAAAATACTATGACTATTGTTGTGAATTTTATATTAATGACGAAGTTTCTCATTCTTTGGATTGTTTTTTTTTTACCTTGCTCTATGACGGAAGAATCCGGAGCGCAGCGGCCTAACAGATCGACGAGAGTGCAATAGAAATTTAATATCGCTGCACCAGTATCGATATAATCTTCGTCATCGTCTGATTCCGGGAGTGGATGCTCGAATTGCATCACCATAGCCGTACCCTCGGCTTCGTCGTGCACCTGTGCGAGGTACTAAGTTGACACCATATTAATGGAAGGTCGGGTACATGCGGAGAATTCACTTTAACATTGCCGCACAGTCATATTTTATGCCACATTTAGCGAACTCGTTTGTTTTCGAAATGAAGGAAATCGATGATTATGAGAAATTAAGTTCAGATTAATTCTTAGGAGATTTCGGTATAAAATAAATATAAATCAAATCACACGAATTCTAAGAGTTAAAAAGAAGAGGGCAAGGGCTAAGTAAAAATTATTGAAATAAAGAAATCAGGCAAATTATTTAATACAGAATATATATATAGATAAATATATCTGTTTACTCTTATTTCTGAGGCTTATAGGATTGATAATTCACATAGTTTTGTTTTTAAACAAACAATCAAAATAATTCCTTACTTACAAAATAGTTCGCTTATAGTCTTTAACTAAATAAAAAGAGTAAGATATTTACTTTTCGTCTATCGGCAATGCGTTCAGACATCTTGTTAGCTTCTATTATGGCTCTCAATAAACCTTCACCTTCACCTCGAAGAGCCGGACCCAAGCACTCTGGTCTTCTGATTAGCAAACGGATTACCAAGTTTGCATTTTCTTCCACGCTTTCACCTGTGATTGAGATCGCAATGTTTAACATTACTTTTACAATATAAAATTGTAAATGCAATTAAAAGAGAGTAAAATTTACCATTGACCCACACGCAAAATCTCAAGAAATCGAGATAGCGTTCACCCTCGACAGGATCCCAGCCTAAATCAGGATAGCCTTTCTCCACTAATTCCGAATTAGACTGCAGGCCGCATCGTGACAAATAGATAGCGATTTTCTCCAGATAATGTTCCCTCAGGGCCAAAGCTAACTCGGTATTTTCCATCAGTGATGAATACGCTACGTCCAATGGCGTCGATCCTCGCAACGATGGCCTTGCTAACAGAATATTGCTGTTCTCCAGCAGGAAATCAAAGTGGTCGAACATGGCCTTCTGATTTTGTCTGGATGTACGACAGAAGTAACACAAGAATCTGCAGCAAGCCACGACCATCTCGTGAGAAGTGTCTTTCTCCTTTGATGGCTCACCCTCCGCCGCTTGAGCCTGAGTTTGAGCGTCAGACTGCGCCTGGGCGCGTCTTCCAAGAGTGTTCATCATAATGGCCATCACGTTCTCGTGAATTCTCAGCACTCTAATGAGATCGGGATGCTGAAAGAATGTGTGATTGTTCACCAACTTCCACAGTCTCTCTCGAACCAGCTCTTCTTCCTCCTGAGACATCTGTACTGGCAACAAAGCACGAATCTGGCTTAAACCGACCCACATCAACGCAACATCGTCCTTTGTTTTGTTATTAACGACGTAAGTTTTCTCCAAGGCTCTGATCAACTCGCCAACGGTGTCGTATTGTCTGACTAGTAGACTGAACATCTCTCGCACGAGTTTCGGCGTCTCGATTTGCGATTCTTCAGCCCAATTTACGATGGTTGATATTAACACCTTGCGAAATACCTCTATAAAGAGACAAATATAATTGTTTATATATCTATTTATTATAATTGAAAATATAAGATAAACGAGAGTCTTACCTTCCGGAGTCTTTTTCTCGGGCTCGGCTTCAGGTTTAGATTCTTCCTCAAGTTCTTTGACAGCGTTGATAAAATTGAAGAGACGTTTCATGGCGCCAGGTTTCTGAATTTCCTCGATTGGTTCATTTGCGGCATCGGCTGCTTCTTGAAGGGCGGTTAGAGACACGTAAGACATTAACTCGCTGTGGAACTCGTTCATCTTGACGATGAGATCCTCGCCGCAAGGACAATTTTCCGGATCTTCTTCGGAGTCCAACTTCTTGAAGCTTAGAATGGCATTCATTTGTTCGCGTGGAGGACATCTGAATTCTCTGGTCTTTTTAGCAGCGACAGCCGATGGCAAATCTGACTGCTTAATCTCGATATAACGTCGCAACTGATCTGCCTGCAATTCTCCAACGAAATCAAAAGCGAAAGCGATGATGGATTCGACGCGATGGCGTAATTGGATGTCGTTTAAATGATGAAGCAGATAGCACATTTGTAGTTTCGCTCCCTCAGCCATTTTCATATGCAGCAAGCCTTTCTTGTGCTCGTCTTTTCCTTCTACAATATTTTGACGTTGCACTGAATTATCTCTCTTGCTCTGAATTGTCTCTCATTTATTAATATTTAATGTTACTTTTCTAATCAGCTTGCCTTTATCGAAGGTCGGGTCCCAGGTTTCGGGATTTATCATGATGAGCAGCTTGAATATATCCTCATTCCTCAGCATGCCGACTAAGAGCAATCTATCTACCAATTTCAGGAGAGGTCTGTAATTTTCAAAATTGCATTAAAATGTATTTGATTAGCGGGTGTAATATCGTAAGCGAAAAGCAAGAAATTGAAAATTCCTGTTTAAAGTAGAAATAGTTAAACAAGCTCGCACGTTTCGTTTTTCGCTAAAATGAAAAATGGATACGAAGATTATCGTTGTTTCGGTAGTATTGACGAAGAATTAGTTGCAGCGGCAGCGGCAGCAGAACTTATTATCTTACATACAGGAAGAGATTTTCATTGCTGCCTCCGATCGGATCTCGATTGTGCACCTGATTTATTTCAACAGCCTCGTTGAGTGCCATCATCACGTAATCCCGCACAACGTCGAGTGGAAAGTGCGGGCTGTATAGGTTCTTTATGTTCTCAATTGCTTGGTCACTGGAAGGAACATTCCTTGATGGCAATTGATTAGTAAGGGATCTCACATCTATTTGGGGAAAAGTTTTACTTACCTAATCTCCGTCATCTTCATTTGCGGCCGGATAGACTCAGTCTCCAAATACCTGAGACTGTGTCTCATCTCGTAATCTTCATACAAATCCTTTAATTCTTGACCTACGCAATAAATAACACAGAAATAATTTTACACTGAGATCCGTACAGAATATCTTGTGATACGGGCAATAAAAATTTTTTTATTAAACTTCCAATTAACGAAATTGAGAAGAATATAGTTGATATAAATTCTTAAAAATATAGAAATTAAGTATGAGGCAATCAAAGAATATATATATATAAGATGATTTTGAGAGAAATTTTAATTTTAATTTATAAACTTTAATGCTTAATACATTTTTTACTTTTTTAAAGATAAAGTTCTTACCAAGCGGTATTATGTATTCGTTTTTGCACACTTCCATCGTCGTCGCGTGTGACTCAAGATGTAACGCGATAAGTAAGTCGTAAAATCCTTGTCGCAGGGGCCCGGACATGTACTCGGCTCGTATCGCGTACAATAATTGTTTCTGGTCAACGTGTTGACACAGAGCGTGCGCCGCACGATAATTCGATTGATAGCACAGAGCTGCATATAGTGTCAGCGTGTGCGCGTGGAAACTGTACAAGAGAAACAAATTAATATACGAGAGAGAAATTTAGATATAAAAGAAAAAGATTTTTCAAAATTTTTGCTGCAAATTTCTCGTCAAATTTCTTTTACCTGAGCAACTTGTCCATCTCGATAAGCTCCAAAATGTCGATACATCTGTCTTCTTCGGGTATATGAAGAGCCAGCATCGAGATAGCGTCCTCGCATAGCATCGACCAGCCTCTGATGTCGGACAACTTCAAGGCGTGTACTTGAAGAGACTGATTCGGCACTCTGGCCCATTGATGCGGCTTCAGACATTGCACTTTCAATCTTGGCGGAAACTGCGGTATCACGTGTCGTTCGGAATTCTGCAGCACGGCGGCCGATAACGGAAGCGTCGTCGAGGTCCTGCCGAGTTCGATCTGTAGGATCTCTTTGCTGGTGGCTTCAACGAAGATCGCCGGGAACAGTTTCGTGTCTGGCTCCATCTTGAACTTGTGACTCGTTTCTTTCCCTTCGCAAGTGAAGGATACCCAGCCTGTGGCAGTATCAACAAAGCATCCGACAAACATACCCTGAGATGCACCCTTGCCCGATGCATCTTGAGTGACTTCGTTGTACAGTTCATCCGCTCGTACCATATAGCAGCTTTGTCTGTCGACTCTGTAACGTTGTAATGTTCTTTTAAGTGAGCATCTTTTATAGTTTGCTTCTAATGCTTTTGGCAAAAATTCTGTGATAAGAAAAATACTAAAACGTACTGCTCCACGAGACGCTCGTACTCGTCTATGATCGCAACAGAGGCTTTCCTCACGCGGGATAAATTGAAGTCCTTTGTATGCAGGTGATATTGTGACGTAACCCAGCCGATATAAACATGTGTCGGATCTTGACCGGGGAATATTCTAATGCCGTAGAAATATTCGTTTATTAGCTTCAGGCACTCAGCATCGAAGATTTCATTGCCAATCGCTTCGACGCCACTTCCGGTTAAAACGGACATTGTCTTGGGGATATTACGCTCCGGAATTTGCGGCGGGACGACTTTCAAGTCCGTCTATAAAGAGAAATTTCAAAATACTATGAGGTTCTTTAGATCAATGTTCTCAAAAGTTGCAGTTATGAAATTTTTTAGATTTTTATGAAGTTCTTGTAGAAAATATCTTTAATTTATTTAAATATATCCTACTTGTTAATGTTGCGATATATACTCACAGTTGAGACACGAATTTGTGGGGTTTTGGCACTTTTGCTTCCAAGCGTTCTCATACTTTTATCTGAGATATCCGCGCGAGTTTGCGGCTCAGGCGTTTTTGATTTTGCATCTGGTGACTTTGTTTTGCGCGAAAAGAACCTGCGCACACAATAAAATCGATTAAGTGAATTAAAATTAAAATTTTAATAATAAAAGAATAAAATAAAATCAAGAATCAATTAATCCAATTAATTACTAAGATACTGAACATTGAATCAAAGACATTAATGATGTTACATTTTATAGTAGCGTTGGAAAAAAACTTAAACTTACGGTACATCCTCCATTTCTTTGCTAAGCTTGCTAACAATGTCAAAGTATCGAAGTCAATTTGTCTTTTGTAACATTTATTACAGAAAATAATCATTAATGATTCATACTTACCGGAAAGGTGAGCGACCGCGTTTCTTCTTATCATCTTTTATGTCACCGTTCATCTCGCCATATCCATTTATTTCGGCGTCATTGACCGCGTTCTCTAAATGTGATCCATAAAATGAACCTTTTCTAGGCGGTCTGGCAGGTTTACCTCTTTGCATAGGAAGTGGCGATTCTTTCATCATCTCGTCCGCCTCGGCCGCATCTTCCGAATAATTTCTTTGCAATCCTGTTTAGTATCATTTAAATTAAATTTGTTGCATATTACAATCGTTATATATTATTAGATATTACAATATTATTGACAAATGGTTTCATCAAAACTTTTCTTAAAATTATAATTGATGAATAAATTAAATACATTTCTTTGATTTATACACCTTGAATATAAATCACAAAGCATATTTTTAAATTAATGCTTTCGTTACCTTTGATATCGCTCATACTAAAGCCGGATTTCATGATCTGTTCGAGATGAGCCGAAGGTGCCGTCTGATGCGCTTGCTCAACTTGTTCGGCTAAAAGTTTGTTCTGTCGCATCTTAATCTCCTGCCACCTGCGCAACTTTTCACCCTCCGTTATGAAACCAGATTGGCAAATCACGGGCAACGATAATCGTAGAAATTCCCAATTAGCCTTTTCCATGGTTTCGAACGTGTTGTGAGAGATTTTCAGACACGGCGGAGTGTCGGAACCAGCTGGTATCCTAGCCACATCGATTCGCGTATCGGCCATGTCGTCGGTGTTCTCGAAAATGGGCTGATCTTTCGTGTACCAATACGTAACTAGACGGTTCATGTTTCTGCAAAATTTAACGAAATTGATTTTTTTCTGTCACTTGCCGTATTCCGCTTTGATAAAGAAATCGAAATTACTTACACACAGAACGGTTCGTAACCCTCCTGTAGACCGCAGGTAGTGAAAAATTTCAGAGTATTCACATCTTGGCCGAATGTTAATCTTGCCTTTTGACCAACGCCAAGAGTGAATGCGGGCACGAAAGAGTCGCCTTGCACATCGGCAAAAGAGGTTTCACCACCGAGAGCATCCATCAGTAATTCTCCGTTCAAGGAGAAACCTACGTAATAAATAAGATTTGTATCACGATACAAATTTCAATATTTATATCGAGCATTGCGAAAAGTTGAAACGAACAGTATAATTCAAAAGGTTGTACAAAATAAAATAACAATGAGTACAATAAAATAAAGTAACAATTGATTTTTTACTCGATAATTTGAACTGTCAAACATTCGTTTCGACTTATTAAAAAAAGAAAAAACAGAAATCCAATTAGACAGTAAATAATTATTATAATTCTTGAATATCGAATGTTATTTATAAAAAAACGCAAGCTTATGATTGCTTTGTATTGATTGTGATTTTCTTTGGTTTCAAAAAAAAAATTATTGTATCAGAAATTTTAAGAAGATTATCTTAAAAATTGAAACATTTTACAAACACAATTACAGCAAAGCAAATGTTAAAGTAGGCCATACGAACAAAGGTTTTTGCTTTCTGTTATTTTGAAAAAAAATTAGAATTTGCGAAGATATTAGAATTTGCGAAGATATTAGAATATTTCAAAATTTGAAAATATAGCATTCATTTTATTTTTATTCATATGACCCATTAACACAAATTCACACGCATGCAAGCAACATTTTTTTTATATGTAATAGAAAAAATCAAATACGTGTAATATTATCACACACTGACTATGCACTAAGATAATAAATTTTATAATAAAAATAGATAACAAAATATAAATATATAACCGAGATAAAAAATAAAGATTATAAATGAAAAAAAAACATACATATTTGAGAAATTTTCTTTAATATTTTTTCTTCACTTCAATCTACACGTTTACGTGCAGTATTTGGCGATAGTTTGGCAATAGTAATTAATAGTTTAGAAAATATTTAGAAAATTATATTTAGAAAGATAAATAGTTTAGAAGAATGAAAAGCCCGTGACATTTTTTCAAAAAAGTTTCAAGTTCGTGTTTTGTGTTTGTAAAACAACCGAGGATGCTGTTTCAGAATGTACGTGATATGATCGATATAATATCTGGGGTCACCCTAGTGTTAGTGATTAGTAGATATGAATTATGAAAGCTCTGTTGTCGCTGTATAAACAGTATAAACACTGAGTAGAGTACTGGATAGACATTGAGCAGACATATGATTTTCGTCGCTTGAGAATGTGATTATTAATATGATGATATAGAAACCAGGATTGCTTCTGGTTTTCTGGTTAATCCCATAAACAAAAGTTAAAATGACAAGATGAAATAACTTTTATGTAAAAAATGCATGATTGTTCCTCTTGTTTAAGCAACCGTCGCAATGGAATTTTCTTATCGAGAAAGCATAAATGGAATCATTTTTTTTCTTCGAAGCGCATGATATGAAAATTTTGCTCGTCTATTTAAACATCGAATGAGGTAAAGTTATATAATCGCGTTTTGTATTGAACATTATTTCAATTTTGCAAACAATGATTATTTGTTTAATTTTTACATCGTTATATTTTGTTTTTCTATTTGCATGTCTATTTGGTTAATATTATATTAAGCTAACTATCTAACGCGAATAATAACTATGCAGAGAAAAACGTTCGTGTTAAAAATCAATGTCTCTATCCAGTAATCTATCACCAGAGATCAAATCAATCGTATGTGTATAGCTTGAGATATGGCAGCTAAAGCGTTCGCTTAAAAATTCCGTCTTACTAATCGTTCGGTCAATTAGATCCAGGAAAACACCGACAACATCTCCGATCTGCCATTGTTTGCCGAACGTTTCGGCCGTGCCCGAGTATACTTTTTCCTCCTTTAAAACAGAATAGTTCACCAGTTCAAGGTTACTTTTACTCGCAATAATCGGGACAGACCGGTAATCGAGAGGCTCTATTTTTGCCGGCGGTCTGAAATACCTTGTCTTCTATTAATACGCATCTCAATGTCGTCTATGCTCGTGCGACATTAAAGTTTCGGCATAGTGCACAGTTAAATAAGATATCTCGAGAAAATTACGCGATTTTTCTTCCCTCGATATCGATAAACATCAAGCCACACTTCGCCGAATGAAATTTCACCAGCGATTTCATTTGTCTTGGAACAAGGATGCAAGATATAAAACCAAAGTCAACATGAAAAGAAACATATAGAGCGAGACAAAGACAATAGTAGTGACGAGAAAACTCAGGAAAAGAAATAATGTGTATACGTATAGTGGGACCTCTAATATTGGCTAGTTTGAGAAATGGGACTCTTACTGATCGTTCGGTCTGCCACGTCAATGAAACATCCAACTATGTCGCCCACTTGATATTTGTGACCAAATGACTCGTGGGTGCCAGCGTGCACTTTAGTCACCTGACATTCATGTTCTTATGAATTATTCATGTTTCACAGATCGCGAGAGTTACGTAACGCTTATGTTAATATTCGCATTCGTCTTGTAAGAATTCGTACCTTACAAGAACTACCGTAATTGCACACAAATTTCTTCCCTAATTTTCGTAAAAATAAATTAAGTACGAACTTATAGTCTATGTAAAGTTCTCACCTCTTTTTCGTGGCTATAATATTTCAAGTTATACAAAATATTAGATAACTTTTTTTATAAAAGCAAATTCGAATTAAATTTGCACAAAAATATTTTTATTTGATTTCTGTATTTTATTTATTCATTACTTAATTTGAAATAAAAAATATACATTTTATTGAAAGATGCTGAATTTTCTAATAATCGAAAAAATAATTTTATCAAATTCCATTGAATGTCATAAGTCGTTCTAAATTTTAATTATTAAATTATGAAAATTATATCGATACTTACATTGTAACCATCAAATGCCCAAGTACTTTCATCACTGCCTAGCATACTTCCTGGCATGCAATCAACTTTCGCCCAACCGACTCGCATAGGTCCGGCTGTAAGAACTTCGAACTCGAAATACCATTTTCCGCTGCTGACCGCATAATGCTTCTCGACCCTGTAAGTCCTGAAGAATAATTGTCGTAATCTGCTGGCCTCCAAAAGCAATGCTATAAATATCAGAAAGTAAATACATTATTAATATGTGTAATCCGAAATCTTAAAAAATGTGCTCAAAATTAGTAAAAGAATCGCTACAATTTTATGCACACGTAATTAAAGCTTTATGAATAATTAGATACAAATTAAAATATAGGAGAACAAAAATAATTTTTATCACATATGATAGTTAATATTAGATTAGTATCAATAATATTTTACAAGTACATTTCATAAGTATTTGAAAATGATACAATTATTTTTTATAAAATGAAAAGATTTTTTTTTTTCATTAAACAAATGAATTTAACAAAGATTAAAATTCTCACCCTCGTGTTGTTCTCCAGTGGGTGGGTCGAGCATGTATCCGTAAACCAATAGAGTTCTGACAGTTTCACTGGCAGTATCCCGATTGGCTTTTTTGATAGCTTCATCGACTTTCGGATACGGTACCAAGTGAGGACTTCTCCTCATCTCCGAGTCCTCGTTCAATCCGTACGTCCATCCTTGGCTGATTCTTTCCTTTGCCCATAAATTGTGCGTGTTCTCCGCCAATTGATCAACGAGCTCTTCCATTTTGGGAGTCAATGTGATCGCAGATAGATCAAGCGGCGCTGGTTTGTATCCACTGCTCTGCAGAAATGGTTCATTCGGCAACCTCAAAGTTTTTATTCTGGATGGCGGCTTGTCCATAGTGATGTAATACCCTAGGGCCAAAATGGTCTTCAAGGTCTGCACGGCCAGCTGAGTGTCGTAGCGTTTCTCCGCGGCCGGCAATCGTTCGAACTGTACTATGCAGGGATGTATCTTTCTGAGGTCATCTCTGACCTCGCCATAGATCCAACCGGCCTCGATCTTGTTCATCGCCCACATTTCATGGATATTCTCCGCCAGTTTGTCCCTAATCTGCTCGACATAGGCAGGCAGATTAATCATGGAAGTGTCAACCGGAGCCGGAACAAAGGCGGTGTCGTCCTCGACTAGCCACGGACCCGCAAGGACCACCTTGTTCATATTACCGAAGTAGAAGCATGGGTCCAGTGACAAAATCTGCTGCGGCAACAGACTCTCCACCAGCGGCGAAAACTCTTCCGGCGGTTGGAATTTCAGTCGACCGTGGTCGCCGCCCAGCAGAAATCTGCAGGAGAGTTTGGACGAGCAGCTGATAGCAGGAAAAAACATGCCGTCCAGATTGAAATTCCGGAAAGAACCCATGATGTGAGTGCCATTGAAAGTGAACGTTATCACTGGCACCGTCAGATCCAAAGCGCAACCGATCACATCGCTTTTTCGTATATAAGGCTCGGTGACATTCTGGACCACCTGCGTCTTCCTACCGCCGGTCCACAGATAAGCGCCGTCGAATGCGAATGAGTACAAATCATCACCAACGCCGTTTCCGCCCCATTTTTCACCACCACCGGGATACGGCATATAACTGCGAGACAAAAATTTTACATTTGCACTATTAAACTTCTTGATAATGCGAAACTTGAAACTTAATTAAATATTGAAGACATGTAACTATCACTTTAAGAAATTACAATTGAAATAATTTAAGCTCATTTTGATACTCTAAATGTAAATGAAGAGAAAATGTAATCCAACTTAATTTACCCAGCAGTATTCGCCCATCCGATTCTCAAGTGTGGCATCATGTGAGTCGTCTGTTCAATATGATCCACTGTCACTTCGAAATACCATTTTTGATAAAGAGCCGATCCCTCAACCCTGCCGACAAATATATTCGGTCTGACACTCGCCACATGATCCACCAGCTGCGTTTGGAGGAGCAAATTTTTTCCAGGCAGCAGAAAATCGCAGATGTTATTTTGCGAAGAGCGTACCGCGACGCCGTTACCGACGCATAGCGAACATAATACGTCCAGGACCTTCGGATCTCTGCCGTGTTTTTCCAGCAAAGAGATAATTACTTTTATATGTTCGTCCTGAAAAAAATCAAATTCATTTTACATAAATTTTTGTTACGAATTAAATTTATTAATTTAAAGAGTTTACCTATAAAAGCTTTATGAGAAAATATTATCGTTCGCTAAATCTAACGTTGCAAAAGATACGATACCCTCATCATGTTCAAAGCCTCCGGTGAATCAATCAGGACACAGTGAAGTACATCCAACATTCCAGTTCCCTCGCTAGAAGCCTGCGAGCCTAATCGGCTGAACAACCAGTTCAGACGATTACTGTTGGCAAACTGGGCGCAGTTGGTATGATTTCCCTTAATAATGGCCGCCAATAGTTGATAGAGATATCCGGATATCTGATCCCAGGCCTGGCCACTCTCGTCGCCGGAAAGAGCGACGAGAAATCCTTGCGAAGTGATCACGTTAATCTTGTCAATAGCTTCGAGAATCAGATTCAGTATACCCTCCTCTTGGAATAGATCCTGGCGATTTCTGAGAGCTCGAAATTTGTTCTGCTTCTCTTCGTGTTCTGAAAAAAAAATCTATCGTTAGCAAAGTAACCTAAAGCGAGAGAGAGAGACTTGTAAGAGTAGTTTCTTACCCATGTCGTCCTCGGGTTGAGCAAAATAATTGATCAAATCTTCAAGACACATTACCATCTCGTTAAGGTTTACATTTTGAAAGAACATGGACGCTCTTCTGTCCACTTGCAGCGTTTCTAGGCCTCTAAAACGTATTCGATATTTTTAACAATCTCCTATCCCGTTTTCTCTCTACTTGATATCCGATACTTTTTTATCTATCTGTCATACTTCTATATATAGCACATCCTTTTATTTCTTTTTACGTTTAAAAATATTTTTAACTTACGTGATGAATTGAGTAAACAAGCTACTGCACTTTCTGATGACGCGGGCAGTGCGAGATTCTTCTTCCTGAGATCTGGAAAAATCTAAACCGTCGTCCATTTTACCCTCTTCATGGAGTACCGCCTGTTTCTCTTCGACTTTTCCGACGCCCTTCTTTTTCGTCTCGTATGACTAAAATAATCGCGCGATAAATATTAGTAGGAATTTTTATCGCAACTTTTACCACAACTAATGACTTAATCATTTAAACATATTTTATTCAAGTTGGAGAAATAAAAATTGTTTTTTATTTTGTTGGATTATTTAGAAAAATATTTTTTTATTTACTTTATAAGACACCCAGAGGCACGTGGTGGCGTGTTGCATAATAACGGTAGAGTCACCATATTTGATAATCGGCAGTCCAATAACTTCCAGATCCTTGTCCTCAAGAACAATCTTCTGATCGTCCTTCTCTTGTCGCAGCCAGAACGTCGAGGTTTCGATCGTTGCTTCGTTCCTTAAAAAAAAATAATAATCCGGGATTTAGGAAATTACGAGCCTATAAGAATCGCTGTGACCCTTGAACTTTTCTAAAAATAAATATTAACCTATCGACCAGATAGAGCTCGTTATTCTCCTTCACGCCGAGATAACGTCCGGTTGTCAAGTGCCTGATCCTCATAGGATGCAGCCAGTTGATGAAGCCACCCGCCCATTTCGTCCTGGCGAGCTCTAATCTCCATAACGATCTCGCTTGGCTCATTACGCTACCGCCCTCGTAGATTACGAGACTGTAAAATAATAGAAGAAAATATCTGTGATCATTTCTATCCTCTCTCCTATCAACAATAATTTTTGTAATTTTACGCTACTCTTAATTATGAAAGATTGTTTTCGGGGTATACACAGCATGCACGAAATCGAGAGTTTACTTTTGACTGGGTGCTGGACTCCATGTCGACGGTATCGTCAAACACTCGTCGCCGCCGTGAAAGAACCTCAACACATCGCCGCCGAAGACGTAACCGACATACTTCATCCTGCTAATACCGGTACCATATGGCTGCACCGACCAATGCGTCACGTGAAAAGATGCGTTCACCACCGACAGGTCATTTTCTTTCGTCGTATGCTGAAACGAGAGAGATACGAATTTTTTTCCTATCCCACAGGAAGTAGTCTTTGAAATATCATTATCTTTTGTTAAACTTACCAAATATCGTTCGGTGGCGACAGACACCAGGATAAGATCGTCGCCCACACGCACTTTCTCACCCTCAGATCTCTGCTTGGAGGCGGGGTGCACAGTCCACCAACATGCCTCACCTTCGAGAATAAAAAGAAAAACTTTAAGGAATTCCGAATCATTAAGGAATTACTCATGAGATTCCATTCGTGCTTTTCGACCCGTGAAAAGTTTACCGGCTTTACATGCAAAACTTCAGTTTTATTTCAATTCTGTTAAAAGTTATAATTGCGTTTAAGTAATTATTCGTGAATGTTCAACAGAGCGTATATTATGCTGGAATAGAGAGAGCTAATGTTAACTTCGATAAAAAATTTTGTTGAGAGTTGAAGCAGCGTAATTGCGTTGCACTGACCATGAGAATGTTGCTGTAGACCGACGTCGAAGGCTAGCTTATCGTTCGACGAACTCGTGGATAGACACGCCAGGTACTGCGGTACACGATCACAGATTTACGTAACCATGAAAAATTAATGTGCCATAACAGCGTTATCATAAAGAAGAGCAATTTACCATGTCGCTGTTTAGATGCCGCAATAATATGGCGTTACCGTATAACAAAGTCCTGTGTCCTGACCCGGTGCCCTTTCCCTGGAAACATCAAAGGATTGGTCAAAGCCCTTGCAAACCCTCGTGCTCGGTAGTATTCCTCTCTATACCGTACGAGATTTTAATAGTTCGCAAAATAACAGAGTTTCTTAGACAACTTCTACAAGCGTACTGATAAGAGAAGGCCATAAATGCTGGTCAAGCTATAATATGATGTAAAGTGCTTACGAGGCGTAAATCGAAGACACAGATCGCAAAACGTATTTTTTAATACATTAGGCAGCCAAACGAAAAAAAAAAAAACAATTACTGTTATTAATCCCAATAAGTTCGTTACATTAATGTTATCTGTAGTTTTCAGGCATGATGACTTGATCGATCGATGGGTGAAATAGTCTCGATATTTGGAGAAATTAAGTATTATTAGATAATTTTACAAGAAGAACATTATCATTAAAATTCTATTAAATGAGTTTTTAAATCTTTGTTCTTCTTTAAATATAAAAAATACTGTTCATCTTAAAAGTTGTAAAATTCAGTTTTTAAAAGTTATTTAATTTGTAAATCTGTAAATTTGTAAATTTGTAAATCTGTATTGTATATGATTTTTATGTTGAATAACTGCAACATAAAGTCACATTCAAATGGCGCTTAAAGGGAGTATAAACTATCATGTTTCAAAATTTGGCTGAGATCTTTGTCGCGAAATGAACGGATCATATCTTCACCCAAATTCGATCGAACATTATGACATTCATTATGACACACAAATAAATGATCGTTTTACCCAAGAACATGTTACGGCGCCCTGCAGACGATATGTAAATTATACTTACTAAACTGTCTTGTGGCTGCAAAGAAAAAACATAAGAGGCAATGAATCTCATTCGTTAAATGTCGAATTCAGATTTGTTGTAAAGAGAAGAGAGAAAGAAGAAGAGAAAGAGAAAGAAAGAGAGAGAGAGAGAGAGAGAGAGAGAGAGAGAGAGAGAGAGAGAGAGGAAGAGAGAGAAATAAAATAATATATTTTGCGATTGATGGGTCTTAATGATGGGTTTTGATTAAATTTTTAAATAATGTCTTGTATTTTTCACAATGCTAACACATTTCGAATGACAAAATCACAAATGGAAATAGGAACCATCAACAGAATGAAGAAACGTAAAATTGATGAAACTTAGGTGAAATCTTTTTACATGGCACATATCATAATCACATAAGGGGTGCGATAGCACATTGCATGCGGATGCATTTAAAAGAAGCTATTCCGACGTATCAGGAATCTTTTAAAAATTATTCGGCGGAGAAATTGGGCAAACCTAAAGATCTAACAGACGTCATAATGCTATTACACTAAAAAATATCTCAATCTTTTTGGATATTGTTTAGCGTTTTTTCTTTCTTAAAAATCTCTTAGAYTTGTGTTATATAGGGATTTTTTTTTTTTAACTGGCAAGGCGGGGCGCGTTTTATGGCCCACTCCTATGCAGGTGAGCAGTCTAATATTTGACGATTAATTTGAAGCATAAACAGCTTCTAATCGCGAAGCGGATGATCGTACTATTCGCGCGGACGACAATCAGCGATTGTATGTCGATATAGTCGAGCTCGGCTATATGAGCCTCGTCGTTCGTAGTCACGTGTTCGAATTGTTCACCTCCCTTGAAACGAGGGAGTCATTGTTTCTTGATGGCACGAATAGAAGCTACGACTATTTCCTGGATCTACAAGTTTCATTGGCAAAACTGAAGTCATACGAGTGTATGATATTAGGCAGATAACTTATACGTTACCGTCTCGGAGCCAGCAGCGGTGACCAATTCCTGCAGGGCCCTCACCGAGAGGGCCTGCTCTATCACAAACACGCATTGCGACAGGTCCGGCGGTATGTTCTGAAAAAGAAGGATAATTAAGTGAACTAGATGCACGAGAAAACCTTGTCTACGAAGTTCGCGGTCGTTTTACCTTATCTGCGATATTTTCGAGAAAGCAATGTCGATTGCCGAAACCTTCAGCTGCCAAGCAGACCCTTTCTCCTGTTGCGGTACAGGACAGGCATACCATATCCTCCTGTAAATTTAGATGATGTCTTTATGTATAATCTGCATAATAATGATTTATGTTAATTTTTAAGAAAATCGAAGATGTGAAATTTAGAATAATTTTATAAAATTCTTAAAAAGATAATTCACTGTTACAGAGTAGATTTTAATAATTACTTTAACAGTTTGTGTGTGTGTGTAATTTTATATGATTATTTCAAAATGATACAATATGCAGTCATAATATCGATTTACTTTTGTTTTGTAATATTTTCATCGTTCTCAAATTTGAAATTTATGTCGATCGCAGTGTAGATTAAGAGACCTCAGTGCGGATTTCTCTCATGATTGCGCATTGATTTGGTTGCAGCTGTGCTGCAATAATGCGCAATACTGTTTAATGATTAATACGCAACAGATAGTTCCACGGAGTAATCTATACGTGAGTCTTGCGAATCGAGAGTCAATGAAGATGTCAGATGATCGATGAACTGATATCGTCAATTTGAATGATATCGTCTAGAAAAACATTTTCGATATAATAACGAGCTTTTGCGAAATCACAAGAATTATGATGCCGGTCGAATGACAGAACGCGACCGCCGTGCCAAAACTAATTTGGACGACCTCAAGAATGCACGAGGACCGGATGCACGAATATGCCGGCTTTACCTCGTAATTTTCGCGTTACCGCCAAGAGTGGAAAGTGGCGTTATTTAACACAGGCTCGCAATAACGTCGCGCTTCGAAAAGCTCGTCGAGTGAGTCATTCGATTTGCGTCGTTCGATTTTAACCCTTGAACGCGTAGACTTCATTCATCTTTGTACTGAATTTTATTTTGTGCTCTGGAGTTTTCTGAGTTCCATCCTCTTTCCTTTTTTCTTTTATTGCAATCTCAAAAATATTAATTTCTTACATCGACGGTTTTATTTTTCCTTACACTCGGCCAGCTATTATAAACAAAGAATTATGTATTTGTGCTCTTCAACTTCAAATAGAGATGTTAGAGGCAAAAGAAAAGAAGAAAAAAAGAATGGAGTCAACTGTATATAACCGTGCAATATTTATGAACGATTATAGAAACTGGGTTGAAAGTCTCACAGAGAGGATTGTTTTTATCTTGTTATTTCTATATACGTTTAGATTAGATGACTCCATCACTCAATCGGTACACACCTATATATAAATTATGAGTGATGAATTGTTATTAGATAAGATCGTATCGTGGTTAAAAATTTCCAAGCCCAGTTTTAATGGTACATGAAGAAAATTAATACGATAGCTGCAGCAATCATCTAAGTGCTCTATTTTTTTTTAACATTGTTCTAAATAAAACAATAATAATGTGTAATTTAATTTCAAATCTCGAATGAAATTATTTAACTGTTGCTAAAAATATATAAAACATTTATTAGAGAAAATATTATTTTTATTTTATTTTTTACTAGAATCTTTATTTTACTATTAGAAATTGCAGTATATTAAATAAAATTAGCAATCAAGTAGATTAGACGTTTGCACACGTTTGTCAGTCTTTCATTTAAAAATGGATAATACCTGCAAGCACTTGAAATCATCTCCAATTTTCGACACTAATTAGCACGATTTATTGGCAATCAAGAATGTGACAACAAGCTTAAGGCAATTAACGAATTATAAGAGTTAAATTGAAATCGATGGCAGAGCCTAGCTCGTAGGACCGTTCGTATAAAGCAAATGAAATTGCTTTATGCGATTATATTAATCATATCCTACCTGTCCAGCCACACCCACTGTTTTTTCTCTCTATATTTTAGTAAGAATGTAATCCAAATATTCTCGATTATCGAATGCAATCAATGATGTGCAACGGTGTGTGTGTGTGTGTGTAATCATGAACGCGCACGCACACCCCCGACTTGCTCAAGTTTAAAAAAATTAAAATGCAACGGAGAGAAATGCATAAGTAATTAAATGACACATTAACATAACTTCCTGCTGGGTTAAACGAATGGCACGCGATTCGCCATACGTGAGCTCGTATATTTGCTCTTGAGACACGCGAAATATCTACTGAAAGTTTCTGCTGGAAATTTGGCAAGGAGACCTAATCTTGTACATTGAGTATATTAAAATACAATCGGTTAATTCACTGTTGACGCGGATGATTTTATAAATTGTCAACTGTGCCAAACGTTAATTAAATATATGAAAAAGTATTTATTTCCCAAATTTTTCAATTTGCGATTATGTTTTTATATGATTTATGCGATAAAGAAGACAAAAATGAAAATTGAGAAGTTATCGTATAAAAAAGTATAAACACTTTATTTTCCATATCATTTTCATAATTATTATGTTTACATATTCGTAGAAGGTACTATTATAATTTTTTCTTGTTTCATAATTGCGTCAAATCCTATTTTTTTCTGCGATGTTGATAATATCGATTTTACTGTTAATAAGTATAATGTCAGAGATGATGGGAACATAATTGCACAGCATTTTATATTCAATTTTTTTTCTTAACATTAAAATATAATTGTTATAAAATTGTAATTGTAATTTGGCAGGCGTGACATATGCATTGATAATGAACCAAATACACCATTTACTTCCGGCGTCTGGCGACGATCGAAACTACAACATATTGCGGTATAGGTCAAGGGTAAACCTTCATTTTACAAGCAGAGACAACTTTCATAATTCTATCAAAGTAACAAATGATCATAAATCATATTTATCCTTTCCAGATTTACGTTGCACACTTCAAGACTTCTTATTTAGATGTATAAAAGAAAGAAGCTTGTGCATGATAAAGTTTACGCAGAATTTATTACACTCTCACGATTGAAGATATTTAGTGGAATTGAAATCTTGTTGTCGAAATCGAAAATTTGAACTTACTTGAATTAACTCTTTCGAAAAATTTGAAACTTGACTCGATCCTTTCGAAGAACTCAAAGCTTGATTTAATCCTTCCCAATTCAAGTTTATTCAAATTAACTTAACAATACTCTCTTAATTTCTTAGAAATATCGTATAAAACGATGAAGCGTTTGATAAACATATCGCTAAAAAAGTAAACCTCGTGACGGCACCACTGAACTGGAAGAGGCTTTAGAAAGGTGTTCCCTTCGTGCGTGTACTATATCGTTTGTTGTTCGATACTCGGTGCATCCGACGCACGTTGCATCGCGGTGTATTAATTATAAATTCATCATTTTTCGATGCGACATCACTAATGAAAGCTACGCGAAGAGTATCGATTAAACAGACCAGCGTCGCATTAAATTCTAAAATTAACTTAGAGCGATTAGCTTTAAAGAAGCGACTTTAAAGAAGAATCCCGGTAACATACCAATGTTATCGGAAATTTCGCTACATTTCTAATGCACGCGATATATTGCGTGCGCAACAAAAATTCCGTCAGCAAACTGCACAATGAATCACTCGACTATAAGTATTCTTCAAGACGCCGTATCGAAATTAATTAATTAATTAAGAATTAGATTATTTACAAATTTAGTGAAAGAATTTCGAGATATCGAGATATATTTCTTTATTTTGTCTGCAAAAACATATGATTTATCTTTCATAATCTAGAAGTTGCATTGTAAATTTTTTTATTCAAACTTTTGTATGAATCAACAAATTGCAATAAATTAAAATTTAAAATACTTTTTGAATTCAGATTTGAAATTCTGAGAAACAATTTCGAAGTTGAAATGATCGCAATTACGAAGTTATATACAAATTTAACTTTATGCGCGGCTAACTTTATCCCGACGACAAGTGTACGCGCGCATACTTTTGATACTCAATCTTAGAAAATTATTGTTATTGCAACATCAGAAAGTAATCGATAAGACCTACCCATCGATTATTCTCGAGCGTGCGAAGTGAGAGAATTAACTTCGTAAAACTTCAAATGTTTTTGTGCGGACGACATTTCGCTTCTTAAAACCAAGTCAAATTACCAAGTAAAAATTGTGACAACGGAAAACGACGGAAGAAGATGGATGAGCCTAACGGTTACGAAAACAGATCCAACGATGACAGGTGAGCGATATTCCATGCTCCGCTCGTCGTGCTCGGCTACATAATCCATTCGCAGGAAAGGTAACCTGTCGAAAAGTGCGGATATAACGTTTCATGTAAGAACGCGACTAACCCGTTTTTTGGTTTTGGTCTCCGCTGACTTTGCACAGCACGTTATCGCATTGCGAATCTAGCGGAAATATATCTTCGCACGTGATTTCGCTATCGATTCTTTAAGGACATGAAAGCCGTTTAATTCCGCGAAGACAGTCGTAACCGTATCGATGATCGAAGTCGTTTTAGAGAACAATTGATTTTTTTGTTCAATATGCTCTCTCTCTCTCTTTCTCTAATCTATATATATATATATATATATATATATTCTTCTTAGTCGTAAAATTTTCATCGCTGATCATAAAGTGAGTCGAGCAGTGTGCGAATAACTTCGAAAAAAAAACCGGAAGTTTTGCGAAAATCGAGTATTCCGATCGCTTTAATCATCGATAATGCATATTGCATTGAATGCATAGTAAATACATGCATTAACAATACATTTTGAGGAAAGATTATAGAATTAATTTGCATATATTTGTATCTTATATTTATTGTAATGAGTTATAATGAGTTATATGGGGAATATAGTAACAATAGTAAGATAAATTGATGAAAACTTTTCACAGACGTGTTAATGATGAAGCGGATAAAGATGATGATGATCAAACGAAAGACACAGATGCCGAGAAAGCGCGTATAGATCGCCGCAGACGAAGAGCCGGAAGAAGAGCGATATGTCGTTGTGGCGAGAGAGCCTTAACAAGACCTACAAGGAAGGGACGGAGAATTCTCTCACAGAATCCTTTCATCATTTTCTATCTTGAGATGTACTATAAGATGCCCGACAAACACGTGACAGAAGTCGCTCGTTTGGCCGGCAAGGAATGGTGCGTCTTGCCTGAGACAGAGAGGATGAAGTACATACGTGCAGCAGAAAGAGAACGGAGAAGACGAAGAGGTACGAGACGTACGAGACGTACGAGAAGAAGACGCAGACGCATTTAGCAAAACGAAACTTCCAGTCGCCGTTAAACGTTTTCAGAAAGAAATCAATAGCACAAAAGAATCAAAAAGATATTACACAAAAAATATGGGGTACTAGAAAATAAGCAATGAAAAAGTAATGATAAAACAAAATGTTTCCGTTCGTTGAAACATGTTTGACTTCAGAATTTTTATTTTATTTTTATTTCAAAGCTGCAGTACGAAATATTATCGATTTACATTATTATGTGCCTTTGGCATATTTTGAGATTTTGAAGTATTGAATTTTGAGTGAGAAATGAAAGAGAATAGCGAAACGATTGTAGCGAACATGAAGATAAATATGCAATTTTGTACAATTTATGAGCAATTTTGTGTGATGAGTTGAATATTTTTGATACTGTGATACAATTTGTAATTGATTTTTAACTCCGTTTTTATATAAATATATATTTATTTAAAAAATTGAAATTTAAGTGGGACTAATAAAATATTAAAAATATGATGAGTAATATCTGAGTAATATAATTATGGAAAAAGAATATTTACCACTGATTGAAATATTTAAAATATCTAACGTTTTTTTGAATAATCAACTACGATATTGAACGAATATATAACATAAACGGAACATAAATTAAATGTCATGACACAATGACAAAAGTACAAGACATTATTCAACGAGCTTGATCTCTGCAGGTCGAATGGGGGTCAAGGTTGTGCTGCGAGATACTTTAAGTGCTTCCACGTTTCGCTAAAATCACATACGGTTTTTCTTGTCATGACTTTTTGTGTAAGAAATTGCATGCGAGCATTTCTAAGTTGAAACAAACGCACTTAGACAGCTTTTAGGTCATTCTTAAATTTATTTAAAGTTGAACCCAATCAAATTACTGAATTATTAATTACAGCTTTGCTTTGTGAATTTAATCGATTTTTTTTACTAAAAAGTACATCGTAATTCAATTTAATTTGAAAACATCATGTGTTATGTAACGTTAGCTATTAGGTTTCTAGAATTAAACATTTTTCAGACTATTACATGACGCCTGATCGATATTTTCGAGGTGCTGAGGCGTCACAGAAATCATAACTAGCTATATAGTAACATTATCATTGTACTGCATCAGTGCAATATGTAATGCACTGGCTCGCCTCGTGCAATGCATAGGTCTACCTACCTCCTGTAGTGCAAACAAAGTTCCACCAACTGCACTAACATCCATTCATTTTCATACATACACATCACCGCATTGAACGCGAATCACCTCCCCATTCTCGCGCGCTTTTAGTGAGCACACTTGCTGTCACACTCTGCTCGTTTCAAATCTATTGGTAATCGTCGTATAGCTTTCATATCCATCTTTCATGCGGAATTATTAACGTCAATGAAGCTAATCTTCATCTTATCGCGGATAAATTGAAGCGAGGAACTATCAATCCGTCAATATTCATTATTAATTTAAATTGCTTAATTTTGTTGAATAGTGGATTGGTCCAAAAAAGAAAATTAATTATAAATAAGTTATTGATAACGAAAAATATACGTTGTGCTTCCGATCCGTTTTCACGCAAATTCGATAATCTTTCTGCCCTTGACAATCGCTTTAGCATTCCTGAATTATCACCTACGAAATTCTTTCATCTCTCCCGACATGATTTCTCAAATTATCTTCTTCGCACCCCAGAAGATAGTTTTACATCATCACTGATATTACGCGATCTTTTTATTACAATCTCTCCAGCATCCCCCTTAAACGTTGACGCCAATGGCCTCTTTGCTGTGTGGGATCACGTAATCCCACATAGCAAAGTGAGACTTACCGTACGGAGGAATGATACGTCGTCCTGCTCGGAGCCACCCTCGCTGTCGGCCATCCCTTCAGCGTGTTTCCTTGCGACGAGCCTCCTCCGTTTGCGTCACCCCTGCGCGCTCGTGCGTGCGAACGTGGGTTTGCGTGTCTCGCGTGTCCCTTCGTGTCCGAGGCACCCTTATCGATGCTCGAAGCGGACGCAGTGGTCACACACAGTTCCGCGTGGATGACATGATCCCGTCACCACTACACACAGGCTGCCGGCCTCTTCGTCTCGTCGAGTACGACGATGATGTCGACGACGACGCGTTGAACCGTCGTAGGGCACCGACGATCACCTACTACTGATCGGATAGCACCCAGACCATTCGCCGACGTCTCTCGCGCAAGCGCCCAACACCTTCAATCAAATTCCGCAAGCACGAGATTCCGTTAACACGAAAAATCCTACATTATACCACTACGTTACATACACCTATGTTACACAGCTTTCGCATTACGCAATCGGTCGTGTCACCACGAAATATTATCGGACAATTTTTTTTCCTTTTTGATAAATATGGATAAGATTAAAGGATGGTTTTCAAAAATGAAACGCGAATGACGCGTGTCGCAAATGTGTTATCTTCGACAACTTAACATACAGAATGGAATGATCTTCTATATAAATGGCTTTTTATTTTGACAATTTGAATATTTGAGTTCTTTATTTATTTTTAATGAAAGAAAAAAATCTCTTTATATTATTTGGATTCATTAAATTAGTCTTTGAAAATGAAGTAGCGTTATGCTCTTTTGTAAAAAGTCTTGATTATTAATGTTCATACATGTTATTAAAATTCCAAATAGCCCACGACGAGACACGTGTATTTCGGTGATTTTGTAGTCGTGTAAAAATAGTTTCGAGCAAACACATCTCTTATTTCATCGATGAACGCAAAGGCGAGGGTTCATAAGTGAGTCATGAGTGAGTGCTCCGTCGGATTACGTTACAGAATTAGAAAGTATCTTGGATTACAAGAGCAATCGGAATATAAATCGTCACAATAAAGCATCCAAGACTAAGATCTAGTCCGTTTATGTTGCAAGCGTAAAAAGCACAAGTTTGCCAGCCCTATTGATATTTCAGCTTTGATTTTAGTATAAAAACCGGAAATATCTGTTTATTGATGTACAAATTACACTGAATTACAAATTACACTGATATCATTACTCTGAACACGAGTGATAAATGGAATAGAAAATATTAACATTAACATTAACATTAAGCTGAGCATTTAAATACAATAGTTTTTAACCTACATAGCCGTTTGCGAATGCTGTAAACCGAATATTGTCAAACGATTTGTTTGATGCGACAGTTTTAGCATCGAATTAAATTCTGTTGTGATTTAACATAATATATTGTCAAACGATTTATTTGATGCGACAGTTTTTACGTCGAGTTAAATTCTGCTTGATTTAACACAATACATTTGTTGATAAGCTTCTTAAAATTAATTTTTAATTTGTTGTAATATATGTATATATATATATATATATATATATATATATATATATATATATACAAATTTATTTATTATTTTATTTATTATTTTATTTTCTTTGATTTCCATTACATATAAATGGACAACATTACATACAATATAGCACACAGAACGAAAATAATTCTACGATAAATACAATATGATAGCAAAAAAATTTTGTCATGATAAGTATAATTAAATAATAATGTTTTTAAAAATATTTAAAAAAAATTTTTTTGAATATTTAGAAATGCTGCGAAATTTTGAAATGCTTCGCTCTTGTTTCATTTATTTTTATGAAATTGGAATCATTGAGAGCGATGTAATTTACGCAAAAATATTGGATACTTTAATATTGCGTTTCACAATATTAAACTATCTTGTTTATATTTTTATTTGAAAGAACGAAAATTTTTTTATTCTTTTTCTCTTTCTCTCTTTTTCTCTCGCTGTCTATCTCTTCAGCTACATAAACTGCAATTTGACAGCGACGATGCAATGCATCGACACAGAATTACGCCTGGTTGATTTTACCTTCTCTGAGGTTTATTTCCAGCAACGTGACAGAAATAGATGCATTCGCGATAGCTTACCGAAATATCCCCATGCATTTAACGAGACTCGCATGTCTATTATCGTTTAATATGTTAATCAAAGATTAAAGATGTTTCTCGAAAAGCATATGGATACTTATTCTTATAAAAATTTTTAATTGTTCAGTTATAATAATAGAAATCGCGTTAATATCACAAATATCTATTACATTCACGGTAAAATTGCTTTAGAATGAATTAAATAAAAATCTCATGGAAAGTCGATAAAAAAATCCCTACGTGTTTTAACATGTGTTCTATAAATATTTCTTGTATCTTTATCGTTCGTCGCGATATTGAACGTTTTATATCGAAAACAATTTACTGTTTCTTTCGAATGTATTATTTCACAATGATATCAAAATAGCATAAAAATAGCGAAACAATAGCGAAATTAATCATAATTTTCATTCCAGCATTTTGATTGAATAAATGTGATTTAATTTGTCAAAAAATTGTATTTCTTGATTCAATTTAAAATTAACAGATTTCAGTGACAACTGAAGAATGTCCTGTAAACGTCTTTAACGTCTTTTCGTTGTTTCTGGCAAAGCTGTTTCAGAAAACAGCATTGCATAAGAATATAAAATCGAGTTTCTAATTTTAGAATTGTCTGCTGAATTTAAAAACTGCAAAATTTAAAACACGAAACGTAATTCTAACAAATAATTAAGCCTTTATCCATTTAATCAAGCCTGTCTTTAAAATTAATTTAATGCGTGCGTTAAAGCTACATACAAGATCACTATCGTATATACATGATATCTTTTTGATGGTATTCCAAGTTCGTCATACAGAAGTCACATTCATGACACTCCTAGGAAACTACTCCGCAGAATTAGTTAATTAGTTAAGAAACCGCAAAAAAGCACATCATTCTTCCAGAGGCACGTCACTCAAAGCATCACGCACACACATACACAATCATACGCCCTATGTGCAACAGGGTGCAACCGGTGGTTTCGTTTTCGAAGTTCATGTACCCGCAAATGAGATGGAATTAATCGCGACGATTCGCGTCAAAAGAACTCACCTCGAAACAACGAGGTTCACTTGGTCACAAACTGGCGAATTTTCTACGCGACCTACGCGAAGAAATTCGCAAACGCACGCACAGCAAACACACTATCGCACGAGGATGCAAAAGATCGTATATCTCACGTTCGGTCGAAGGATTCCCTGGGGTGCCGAACCTCCTGCTTTTCTGACCGCGTAAGATCGGACCCCCACGACGGAATATCTATCGGAGCTCGCGGAGTTACGCCGAGCGAAGCGACGGTTATTTTCAGCCTCGAGCCGAGCTCCGCTTCGCTCCGCTCCGCGCGTTTCGCATCATACCTGAGGAAACCCGCGACCGCGATGTCGGAATCACCCTGAAGACTTTTCAATTAATATAATAATATAATAACATAATATAATAAATATAATAATATATAATAATATAACATAATATAATAAATTGAAAAGTATTGATAATTTTTATACATAGTTTTATTACTCGAAGTCATTGCTTCGTTATTTTTTTGAACAAATTAACAATACTTTTTTTGCATTTTCTTTTTTCTTAAGATTACGTAGATCCGTGACAGCAACAACGGTTTTCCATGACTACGAATTTTCAATAAAAAATAGAATATTTAGGACATTATTGTAATATTTCAAATTTTTTAATTTTTTAAATGATTATTATTGCATTTATAATAAATTTTTTTATAAGATATTACATTTATCATAGAGTGGTTTTCAATTTGTACAATCTGTACAATATATATCATGTTGCAGATTATTTATATACACATATTTTATAAATTTTGACAAAATGAACATGTTATGTTGAATTATTAGGGGTGCAAATTAATTTGTTACCTTTAATTAATTTTCTAAAGTTCATTACTGCGATGAAAAGTGGGTTATACGACAATTCTAAAAGAAAAAAATTACGAATTAGTCCTAATCAACCATCCACGTCAATTGCGAAACTCAATATTCACGTAAAAAAAATTTTGGTATACAAAAGCAAAGGCGCCGAATTAATTTGCACATCTAATAAAACGGCAGAATTTAATTCGATCGGCGCAAACTATCGCGTGATATAAATTTGACCATATTTAACTTATAACATTTATAACATTCTCAAATTTTGGCAAATGACTATTATAATCTTGTACCTCGCTTTTGTTGCCACCGATCCCTGCCAAGATTTTCAATATAACGTATCATTGTCAGAGGGACACGCGATAGGATTCTTCAGGAAATAAATAAAGCAGTCTACATATCTGCCTAGGGCAACAAGCATGTCTAAAAGACATCACAAAGATGTTCTTTAGACCTGCTTGTTGTCTCAGTGTGCTTTATCATTCTTTATCGATAAACATCGAAGAATTAATTCGATCAAAGTTTGCATATTTATGACAATTAGTATTAAAAATTATTAGTAATCGATGGATAATTGATAAACGGTTGTTGACGTCTATCGAACAACGGCGAGTTTTTAACACGACTCAGTCGACCCATCCGCCTTCCTCTTCTCAATAAACATGAACCATTCCACATAAAAATCTGAACATAATCATTAAGAAATTTATAGCATATTATTATTATTATTATTGATATTGCGCATCTATAGAAACATATTATTTGTATCATGAAAAAGGATACGTCCAGAATAATATGTTGTTACGTAACAATGTAAATGTTATATAACATATCGTTATATTACATTTACATTGTTGAGTACGAAATTATAAGATGTAATGTAACTGATGCTCGGTGTCGAACTACATGAGCTACCGGGAAGCTACGCGACTGTCTTTGAACTTGCCGCCATCAGTTTCTCGAATGCGCAGAAGCTGACGTGTCTTAATAAGAGCAGCTGACTGAAGACTTGTTCGTACAGTACCTTTATTTTCTTCGTTGTTAGGTTAACATTCCGCTAGTTAACAAAATAATGTTGGGAAAAATAAAAACAAAGCAGGAGAAAAGCGGCGGTAAGTGAGGGAATTATCTTAAAAATAAACGCGACTGCGACAAACGCGAGAAAATTGAGAAATATCGTAGAAATTCTCTGAAAAGGTTATGTTTGTTATTTATTTACTTGCCGTTTAGATGCAGCGGCGCAGCATATAAATTAATAAAATCAGTTTAATTGATTAATTCGCGAAGCAACGTAATTAGTTTGTCACGATCGATGAGCCTGAATTGTAGATTAATTTCCGAATTTTCAAAAAAGTTTTTTGTTTTCATATCCAAAATATTGCTAAAGTAGGTATTAAGAACGATTACGTATTGCAGAGATCGTCGCATATAGCGAGACGGCAGTTGCAAACAATGCCGCGGTTGTAGAATATTGTAAGATCTCAATGGCAGCTTTATCGGGTGGCACAGCTGGATTGCTAGGATTGACCGGATTATATGGATTCGGATTTTACGTCTTTGCAGTTTTCGGGTTGTGGGTAAGAGCGCCGTAGCATTAACGATAATTGCACGTATTGCCACAAACTATCTTCGTAGGGGATGCTGTTGATGAAGGCCGGCGGCCAGTGGAGGAAATATTTCATTAGCAGGCGGCATCTCTTGACCAGCGGATTCTTTGGGGGGCTTTGCGTATCCTTTAAAGTGTTTCTAAAGAATAGTTTTTATTTTCAGAGGCTCTATATTTTTTCCTTAACACAGTCGTAAAATTTTCTACAGACATACGTATTATTCTGGACGTATCCTTTTTCATGATACAAATAATATGTTTCTATAGATTCGCAATATCAATAATAATATGCTGTAAATTTCTTAATGATTATGTTCAGATTTTTATATGGAATGGTTCATGTTTATTGAGAAGAGGGAGGCGGATGGTTCGCAGCAATTGTGACATCACACAATTATTTAAATATATAAAGTTGCATAATTATTGTAATAAGTCAGTCGTTGTATTTATATTATTTAAACCTTTTGAATACACCGATCAAATAATACGACGAAGCATACACGTATGTCGATATGTATATACATAGAATACATTTTTCATTAAAACGATTGCGGCATTTATTATCGAATATTTATAATTATTATATAATTATAAATATTCGAACGTAAAAGAAAGCTAAAAGAAAAGCCAATGCAATAGAAATATTATATAAGAGCCATATTCTTTATTATATGTATGATATGTATAGACATGATATATATATTGCATAGTAAATTATTAATTATTGAATTACAGTCATTTGATGAAGATTTCTGGTAAACATATACATGTACCTATATATGCAACGGCTGTGAACACATTCGTGTAAATAGTTAATCATTATTTTAATCACCGTCAACAGCTATTGTTGAAATAAATATTTATTATTTTTAACCAATAAAATTAATTTAATTAAAATTAAATGCTTAAATTTATTCACGATATTTCCTTTTTAAATATCGATAAACATTTTAAACGCTTTGACAATTTTTATGTCAAATGCAATTTTTAGTAATTTATTGCATTTTATATCTTTATTTTACTGTACATGGTTATTTCTGCGTACATTCATTGATTCTAAAGTTATTCTAAAGTAAAAGAATCTCACACAAAAGAAAGAAATCGCACTAAAGAAAGAAATCGATATACAACTTCCGTTAGTTTGTACTTAACATGCTCACATTTTCTACTACTGCGTTTAATGTCTTTATTCATTCGCTAGCTAACACTCGCTACAAAAACGGAGACTTATATTTGTATATCGTTAAATCGTAAAGACTCAAATCATACCTATAAAATTCTTAATAATTATACATATATATAACATATTTTGATATGTGTTAAACTACACGAAAAAAACTCGATTTCGGCAGTGTCAATCGCATTATACGAATATACTTAACACAGGGACGAGTAATAGTTCTTACGAACTAACGAATAACATTCTTGACGAACAGTGTCACTGATTTTGCTGAAATATACGGGAAGACCTCAGATTTTCGTCTCGGAAATTTGTTCATGCGCTCTCGTCTCTTCTCGACAGCCCTCGACGGCGATCTCGAGAGGTTTTCCGATTTCCAAACCCTCCATTCTCCTTTCCTCGTCCATCTTGTCCAGCTCCGCTTTGCTTAAGTGATAGACTATTCCAGCCCCGTAACCGTCGCCCAGAACGTTGATCGAAGTCCTGATCCGATCCCTTAAAGCAGAGCGATTGCTCTGATTTTATCAAGACACTAATAGCAGACATGTAGAACTTACAACATCCAGTCGATAGCGAATAGCAGGGAAACATCATCCGTAGGGAGACCTAAAGCGGTCAGCACTAGTAGCATGGTGACTAGGGCTGCGCTGGGGATACTTGCGGCTCCAACGCTCGCCAAAGTAGCTGTAAGACTGTAAAAAGAGCAGATTTTAAAGCAAGGAAAACTTGAATTCTTTTAATTCATTAGATATATCGAGATCCTTTCTTTCAATTATAGCTAACAGTTCGTGAAACAATTAGCAGTTTAAAAAGTATTCTATTTATGAAATGCGTATACCTGACAGTAATGACTTCAACGAGTCCCAGTGAGATTCCATTCAATTGCGCGATGAAGATCGCGGCCACGGCTTCATAAAGAGCTGTGCCATCCATATTTACGGTGGCACCAACCGCCACAACAAAGCGCGTTACTCGCGGATCGATTTTGTTATTTTCTTCGAGACAACGGAAAGTCAGAGGCAAAGTCGCTGCGCTATAAATGTATTGATTATATCATTCTTTTAAAAAGTTAGTCATGCCAGAAAGTTGAATTTTATTATATATTGTACGATTAATCCTGATTTTTTAAATTAATTTTGAGATAATTTCTGAATTAACTAATTTTTAATTAATTTTGAAACATTGATCGCGAAAAATTAAGACTGATTTTTAAGATGTTTTTATGCTGAGTAAAATGAATGATTACCTCGAAGCGGTTCCCAGCGCTGTCACCCAAGCTTGCATCATGCCTCTAAAGAACACTGCTGGATTTTTTCGAGTCATAAACCAGTAGATCAATGGCAACGTAATGATTGCGTGAATCATCAAGCCCAATACAACTGTCACCATATACAGACCCAACATCTGGGCGGTTGCCGCCAGATTTGTGATTGACATGATTTTTCCAGCTATCAGACACATAATTCCGAACGGAGAATACCTACAGCGATTGCCAATTGCATTGTCGTAAAAGAGAGAATAAAAGAGAAGAAAATGATTTTAAGTTTTAAATAATACATTAAATCAACATTTGATTTTTATCAATTTATATAACTTGAAGATAAAATTGAATAGTGTCACATAATCCAATTATTCCTCGAGCTTGTGCGCGATGTGAACATAAATTATTTATTGTTTCATACCAAACGACAACGATCGTGACAAGTTTCATGATAATATCATTCAACACGACGAAGAAGTCCACCATCAGTTTGCCGCGTGGTCCTATCTGGCCCGCGAGCACGCCGAAGATGATGCAAAACACGATCATACCCATCACGTTCGTGCCGTCCTTATAAACCAAGGTCGGCTCCACTATATACTCGCTTTGATTCGCGCTACCGATCACGAGCACCTTCTTCTTCACGTAGGAGGTTTGTACCTGTTGGAAGCACGCTTGTACCAGATTCTCCGGCAGCATGTTTCTGAGAACGAAAAATTGCGAAAGATTTCGAGTGAGCACGAATTGCGATCGTGATGCCATAAAGACTGGTTTTCCATACCGAATTATATCGAGAATTGCGTCTACAGTGGAAACTTTCGTCTCCTCGGCTTTCACCACCGCCGCGACCGAAGTTTTGATCTGCGGATTACCCGGATGGATCATCAGCACCATCGCGATACCCACTATAGCGGCGAGAATGGTCGTTATCGAGTAGTACGTTAATGCTCTGAGTCCTATCCTTCCTGATCTTTGAACATCCAGCTGTGCCATTCCTGAAATAAGCAAGTAATTGCTCGTGGATGAGGGAAGATGATAGAGGCAAGTCAGTTTCAAGCATATAATCTCTGCTACTTTAATAGAAAACTCTTCGAAATTCAATTCTTTACGTAATTGTATTTCGTTTTTTTCTTCTCTCTTTTTCTATTCACTATCTAATCAAATTGATTGTCGGTGAATTATAATTACCGGAAATTAACGACGAGATGATGAGTGGCAGGATAAACATCTTCAGCATCCGCATAAGAAGTTCTCCCGGGAAGCTGACGAGAATTATAGATTGTGGTGTAAGATTGGCCAATCGACCCAGAAACCCGAGACCCAGACCCATCAAAACTCCGGCGATGGTCAGTGCCAGAAGCATGTTACTTCTCATCCATTCTATCACCTACATTCCCCACAATACGCGATAAAATTTAATAGGTTCCTAACACACACCGCATCATATTTTTCTTCCGCGAATGGATTTCACAAAATTAGTTTTAAGCACGATGTATCCTCTCTGATCGCTTTCACAAGAAAGATAAGGAATCAAATTGAGAATAATACTGAAGGATGGCACACTTAAAAAACTTTATCGACTCTACTAAGTTTAATTCTCGAAAAAGTTTACTGACCATCTGTAACCTATCGAGCGCCGTCACTTTATGCTGCGCTTCGGCCTCGATTTCTTCTTCGGATGTCATCTTCTCGATCTCCTCTGCGCACGACCTGGAAGGTATTCCAGGTGAGAAGCAGCTCGAATTTTCGGTAAAAGCATAAGAAATCTTTTACGTATGACCGCCGCCCTCCTTGGCCTCCGTCGAGGTTCCTCGGAGAACCGCAACCGCGCCGGAAATACGTTGCCCCAAAGACATCCTTCAGGCTTCGAAGATTTCGTCGCTTCAAGATTTCAGGTAAAACGTAGCACGAAAAATGTCGGGATAGGTTTTGCGCGTCTTCATCCCGCGGCCTTCATAACTGCGTTGTGTCTTTTCATGATGCAAATCATCTTGATTTTATTCAGACACTGACGACGCCCACAATTTTTCTGAATTAGTGTAGAAGAGTAGAAGGAACGTGTATTATTCCCGTACAATATTTTTCGCATAAGTTTGTCTATGTCGGAATTATTAAGGAATAAAATTATTTCTTAAATGCAATTATCTAGAGTTTTACAGCGTTAAGAATTAAAGGAACATTCTATTTTTAATACTCTCTTTAGCAGGAGCAAACTTAAAGAAAATGGTAAATTTAGAATTTAAATTCCACTGTCGTAAAAAAATGCTTATGAAAATCCGTAATTATTTTCCTTGATTATCACGCTTCTCTTTGCGTTCTCCAAAAAATCAAATTCGGCAAGCGAACATTATCGCGAATGATTATCGAGGCACGTGCAGAGCATTTGGTAGCGCATCGCGACACACGACGATCTTTTCGCGCGAACTACCGGGAACCATCAGGGCGGGCTGCTCAAGCGCACGGAGAGCCGAACGCTGGTCCCAATGATGACGGGGAGAGACGACGGGGTAAGGCCCCGAAGGAGGTCACAACCGATCTATTACGTTCAGGATCATTGCACCGCATCAGTTGCGGGCGCGAGTGACATCCGCAGCTTCCGACGTGCTTTTTGCGCGATCGACTGCCGAGAGATCGGATAGATCTGCCGCGATGGGCTAGATATCGCGCCGCGGCGTTGGGATCTGCCTACAATCAGGCCGATAATGTGCCCCATCCAGGAAGTTGATTAGTGCGCGCGTCGGGGGAGGCCCCGGGGAAACGAAAGGCACCGAAAGGGGAAAGGGGGATAGATGAACGGAGATGTGCCACGAGGAGAAAGAGAGACCGCTAGATCACAGGAAGAAGGCACTCATTGCGACGGGTCGCACGGCACCGAATAATAAACGCCGAAGGGAGCAAAAATGCCGCTGCCCGTTGCGTTTCGTAGAAACTACTGCTTGACGTTGACGTTGAGCGTAAGAAGGTAGAAGAAATCAAATGAGAGCGGGATGAGAGGGAAGGCTTTGACATCGGTGATCTCGTGAAAATTGTATAACATGAAGAGTACTGAACACTATCTCGTAACGCGTACGAATCAGTATATATGTTCTTCGATATGATGTAAAGCCGGGATACAAATGTTCCCAGACAATATGCATGTCTAAGAGGCTTTCTACAATAAGCCATAAGTCACAACTCATATCGTACTAGTGGTAAGTCAGAATTATAAGTCATAAATCTTAAGTAATTTGCATTCGCAATAAATCGTATTAGATCATTGCATCGTAACATTTCAACCAATCAGAAGGATGTAGTTTTCAAGGCAAACGACAAGACTATGTTTGTATGTTCTATGTGCATATTGTTTGTCTTTTTTATTAGTGTACACATTTTGAGATATTCATTCCATATTTTTGACCTTTTAATAGATAAATTTGTTATTCATTTTAAAGTATATTTCAGTCTGATTATTTCAGATATTACATATTTGGCAGACATATATTACTTTTTGATTGGTCATAATGTAATCTCAAGTTCCAAATCGGAAGAGATATGGAAATTGGTCATTTCCACTCAATCACTGACTACTGATTTATTATTGTCTTATGACACACTACTGACTGACTTACAACTAGCTTCTGACTTCTGATTTATGACTTATGGCTTATTGTAGAAAGCCTCTAAAAGATGTCTTTATGATGTCTTTAAGATGTCTTTTAGGCATGTGTGTTGTCTGGATTGATAGATAATAAGATTGATAGAGGGACATAATTATATTAACTCAATATATTATAAATAAAATAACTACTCTATACTACTACTATTTTATATACTATAGATAAAATAACAATAAGACTTTAACGATTAAACGATCGTATTATACGGGATATGCTTACTTAAAAAACAAGCGTTCTGTATCATTGATTGCAGGTTTTATTATATTTAAAAAATTATAAAATATGTGCATTATTATTAAATAATGTTAGTACATATGCATAATGTTTAGTATAATTAGTAATGTAATATGTATACGTATACACGTGATATAAATCTACTGTCTATCAACAGTAATTATACAAAATTTTCTTCAATTTGTCAAAATTATATTAAATTATTGACATAACTTCTATCTATCAAGTAATTCTTTAATTTCTCTTTTTGTAAATAATGAAAATAAAAGAGGGAACGATAGAAATCAGCGATAAGAAGTGCGCAATTTTATATAAGAATATTTTAATATATGAATAATAATAAATATGGCAGGTTCAAAGTTGCAATAAAATTATCAAATAATATACTGGTAAATCGAACGTTTTAATCCGAGGATTTGGATTATCTCTCTCTTCAGAGAAAATATAACTTAATTAGGAAAAACTCTTTTTGTTTATATATATTTTTCTACATAAATTGTATTATTGACCGAAATTTTGCGTATCTAAAATTTAAATAAGACATCTTAAAAACATTATGTGAGATTTCCCTAATAGTTTCACAAGACGTCTTCGAAGTTTTAAGATGATTCTTAAATGACTTTAGACTTATAATATTTGCTGACACTTTATTTGTTGTGAATCGTATGTTATAATTAATTATATTCTTCTCAGCTTTCGCAAAAAATATTTCGGTCGAAATCATTGGTTTCCAATCTTTCGTAAACCTGACAGTGATAACAGTACGCGGAAATATTTGCGCGTAATTGTTTTAGATGCATATAGGATACGACCATTTACAAGACCCCTTTGTATATCCGTTGGGAAGTAACCTAATTCCTCTAGCAATGACGGCTATATGAGTGACTATATATAGACTAACATCGGGTTCACGGTGGTAGTATAATACGAGGACAAATCGAATCTCCCCACGATAACGCATTTAACATCTCGTAATTTCTGAGCGAAAGAGCGAGCCATTCGAGATGGAATTAATTAATGCGTTCGAGAAAATTGAATTACAATTGTCGTCGCTCGTGCATTCCATTTGCATAAATTCAGCTTCGCTTCCATCTCGTGCTCTTTGCACTCTTTTTCGTACGAATGACGAACGATTTCTTTTTCGGGATCTACATCTTGAAGCAAATTATAAATTGTTATAAATTAATTGAAATTATTTTGATATGAAAAGTCGCGTTTACAATTATTGTCATTTCACTCAATTTACGCGCGTTTCTGCGCGCGACCAGTCACGTGGTCAGTCACGTGGGCCTAGTTCGCCCGTCGGCGGCGAGTTTCGCACGTGTCATACGTTTCGGTTTCACGCTCGCGTTCGCGATGGCTAAGGACTCGAAACGCGAGAAGCACTTCCTCTACAACACCCTCTCGATTCTGCTGAAGGCCGTGGAGAAGCAACGAACGACGGTAGATCTGCGAAACGAGGCGTCGGTCGTCGGCATCATCGATTATGCCGATGCGTAAGTAAACGATTTCGTTCGTGCTGCGACGTGAAATCGCAGTTAAAGAGATCATCGTTGTATTAAAAAAATCTGTGCTCTCCGTTGACGATAACGCGATTCTTACGGCGAAACGAACATTGACGTAAAAAAATCGACCAACGATGTCTCTCTCTCTCTCTTTTCTCGAAAACCTCTGTGATCCGATCTCCAAACGACGAAGCGATTCATCACGTCTCTGAACATGCCGCTCTCGTTTTGCAGATACATGAACATCGTGATGAAGGACTGCGTGTTCACGGATCCGCGCGGGGACTCCTTCAAATTCGACATGTTCTTCGTGCAGGCAAGGAGCATTCGCAACGTCCACATCCCGATGAACGTGAGTGCATCGCATTCTTCTCCCATCTATAGGGTGATTTCTTTCCCTCCCGCAATTCCCCGGGGTGGTATAGCGCATGATCGACCGACCGCAACATTTAGGTTATGTTACGCCTGATGAGAAAACCGATTTCTCCATGTTTTTCGTTCATTTCCCGGTATAAGCGTCTCGAGGGTATCGAAGTGTTTAAAGTATCTAGGGTTTAGGAGTTTTGTGTCTCGAGGTTGCTCAGTCTGATTCCCAAACGTCCCTGCTGCTGCCGGCTCACGTCACGTGCCGCTCCACATTTAAGTATACAAAGTTGAATTATTCACGTTGCATCATGCCAACTCTATGCCACTTATCGCAATTGGTGCCGATAATCGCGCTTAGATATGATTAGAAACCTTGGTCTTTATCATACTGTCAGATTATCCGTACGCATACATTCCTCCGTATACAAACGAGTAACCGATATATCAGAAATACCTACCGGTACGACCGTGTGTGCGATTTCTAACGACCGATACGATTCTAATCCCGTCAAGAGCGACATGGACGAGTTCAAATTCACGGACTACGATTGCGTCGGTTTCGACCTGGATAACACCTTGCTGCGTTACAACGTCACGAATCTGGTGTACATGGAGTACGAGATGCTAGCCAGATTCTTGGTGGATAAACGGGGATACAGCGGGGATCTGCTGAAGCCGCTGACAGACAACGATCTGGACTTCATGCAGAAGGGGTTGCTGCTGGACTTCGAAAGCGGAAACGTGCTCAGGGTGAGCCCGGACGGTGTTATTCGCAGAGCGTGCCATGGCTCGCGCTTGTTAAGCACGGATCAAATAAGGGAGATATATCCTGAGCAAAGATGGGAAGCCACGGACACCTTCTGTCGCGACGTAATGGCAACCTGGAACGGCCCTCTATCCGAGAAAATCAGGAGTTTGCTGGATTATTTCGACATAGTGGCGAGTGTCGCGTTTGCACGGGTTGTAGATACGCTCGATGAGGAACATGGATCACCCCTGGACAGATATAATATCTGGCCTGACATATTGGACGGATTGATCCACATGTTTTCTAGGGAGCATTTCCAGTCGAACAAGGGGATTTTCGGCCATATTAAGAGAAATCCGGAGAAATATTTGCGTAAATGCAGCTCAGACACGATCTCATGGTTGAAAGAAGTAAAGAAAAAATCCGCGACCTTTCTTCTTACCGGATCGAACGTAGATTTTGCGAGTTTTACCGCGAGTTATGCTCTCGGTGAGGATTGGCGATCACTTTTCGATATTGTAGTGTGTTACGCGAGAAAACCGGGTTTTTTTATTAATAATCGGCCGTTTTTTGATATTATAAATAATAACGAAACTGATATTGCGAGTCAAGATCTAAAACAAGGTGAAATATATAGTCAAGGAAACTGGAATGATCTATTAGGATTTTTGGCTCGTATAACTGGAAAAACTAATCAGCGGTGTTTGTACGTTGGCGATAATCTCATACAAGACATTTATGTACCAAATGCATTCGCGCGTTGTGATACGCTAGCTGTAATCGAGGAACAAATGTCAGAGGGAATGCTTCATCACGCTTTGACTCACCCAGACGAGAAGATTCTAAATTCGAAGCTTTGGGGGTCTTACTTTTATTTAAAAGATTCCACGATCAACGTAGATTCTTTATGGGGGCATATAATAAAGAAACACGCGAAGCTGTGTATACCAGATATCATTTTGGTAACTCAAAGACCATTAGAGGAACCTATTCCTTGTTTTGATAAGGATGGAAAGTTATATCGTGGATATTATCCTGCTATACCACTTAGTGTATCAGCGGTATAATATAAAATAAATTATGAATATCAGAATTATGTTATATTACTCATAAAGCTCGTATCAGTCTAAAGATTGAAATTGAAATTGGATTGGAATTTAATCAAAAGAAAGAAAACCAATCTCAATTTTTTGATTTAATTGATCAAAAGCCAATTTCAATTTCATTAATCTGATATGGACGTAACGAAGAGACAGTATTTTATCTCTTTAGGAAAAGTACTTACAAGTATTGGAACAAGTTTAGGTATTCAGCTAGTGAGACTTAAATATAATGTGCTTCTCTCGTACATTTTAACATCGAAAAATCGCAAGCTCTAATAAAATAGTGAAACTCATTTTTATGTTTACACGTCTCATCTAATTTAGATATATTATAATTTAAGATACGGATTATCCCAGCTATCAAGCAACAGTTAAAGCGGCTAAGCCGACCTTCGTGGGAAACAACAGACACGAAACGTACTTTTAAGATAAAACGCGCCCAGCAGAGACAGCAAGAAGGTCGTGCTGCTGTAGAACAAATTTTAGAGACTAAGAATACAACAAAAGCCGAAACAACAAAAAATAAAGATAAATAAGACTCATAAATATCTAATTTATTGTAATTTTAAATTATTCGATCTTACGAAATCAAATAATATTAAGAATATTTATTCATATGATTGATTTGATTGTGCCTAAAAATCATTCTTATTTTTATTAATGTTCATATTTTAAACTTGTCAGCATTGTAATATTTTATAATATAATTTTTGTAATATTTTATAATATAATTCACATTTCAGTATTTTTATATGCAAGACTCTGTCGTGAAATACATATTATAAAAAATTTTAACTGTATATTTTTTAAAATATAATTCAATTATTATTCCTTTTTTAAAATATTTTTTAAAAAAGAATTGAATAATAAAATAATCGTTGCATCACTAATTAAATGTATGAAAATTGTATACAATATAGTAATAAATATCCCTTTATTTAGCATATAACATAAGAGGAAGGCCATTTTTAGCGAGAAACGCTTTAATAAAAATACAACAAATTTTATATAAGATGTATATATAAATAGAGGAAACATTTGTTATTTTCTTTCAATAGCAATAGCAATGCCCATTCCCCCTCCTATACACAAAGATGCAACACCCTTTTTCTTTCCCGTTCTTTCTAAAGTATGTAACAGAGTGACCAATATTCTTGTGCCTAAAATACAAAATTTTTTCATAAAATTTCTCTTGAATTCTCTTTAAGAAAGTTCAAGCATTAATACGTGCCTGAGGTGCCAACAGGATGTCCCAAAGCGATACCACCGCCATTTACATTAACTTTCTCGGGATTTAATCCGAGTTCTTGAATACACACGATCGCTTGTGCAGCGAAAGCCTCATTTAGCTCGTAAATATCCACTTCCTCTTTTGTCCATTTCGCTTTTTTCAACTGAAATAAGTATATATTACTACCATCTAAGATCTAACATCTCGTTGAAGTAAAAATAATAAAAAAATTAATATACTAACAACTAATTCAATAGCTTCGATAGGTCCGATGCCCATAATTTTAGGTTCAACTCCAACTTGTGCAAACGCAACAATACTAGCTAATGGTGAAATTCCTTTATTTGCAGCAGTTTCTTCCGACATGAGCACTACGGCAGCTGCACCATCGTTTATACCGGACGCATTGCCGGCAGTAACTGTGCCATTGTCCTAAATAATATAACAATTTTAAACGTATTATATTTTTCTCATACAGTTACGTATGAAGATATATAGAAAATTATATTTACATACCGGTCTAAATGCCGGTTTTAACTTTGCAAGTTTCTCCGTGGTCGTTCCAAATTTCGGGAATTCATCTTTAGATACAACGATAGATTCCTTTTTGCCTTTGATAGTTACTGGAACAATTTCTTTATCGAAATATCCAGCGCTGATAGCAACCTCTGCCTTCTGCTGAGATTTGCTTGCGTAATAATCCTGTGCCTCTCTGCTTATCGTATATTTTTCAGCAAGATTCTCAGCTGCCAATGATGCAAATGACATTTTAAAAAAATTGACATTTAAAAAAAATTTTGACATTTAAAAAAACATTTGAATTTTTATAACGCAAAAAAACCTAGTTGTAATATTTTTGTCTTGCCTGTGATTGCCATATGAATATTATAGAAGGCATCTGTTAGACCATCGTCCAACAGTGTATCAATTAAATTGCAACTTCCAAATTTCACACCAGTCCTGAGATAAGTAGCATGCGGTGCTCTACTCATATTTTCCTGACCACCAGCCACGACTATATCGCTTTCGCCTAACTTTATAGAATGATAACCAGCCATCACAGATCTGTAAGATATATACATAAAAAATACATTATGTATTTAAATATTCAAGGTAATCTTGTGTATATATTATAGAAATAAATTATGTATAGATCAGATAGACATACTTTAGACCAGACCCACACAACATATTTATTTGATAAGCAGGTACATGAATAGGTATGCCAGCATGTATTGCTGCTTGTCTTGCAGGATTTTGGCCTTCGGTTGTAGTAAGTATCTGAAAAAAGACAATGTGCAAAAATGTTTTACACGTGTATAAATCTAATTGTATTTAAAAATATATATGTGGTGCTTTATTTCTTCTAGAAACATAAGTCCCTATTACCTGACCCATAATGACTTCAGAAACATCTGATCCTTTCAGTCCAGCTCTTATTAGACTCTCCTTGATAACGACACTTCCTAGCTCTGATGCTTTCAATGAAGATAAGGACCCACAATATGACCCTACATTTACAGAACAGTAAATTTAATTATTACAAATTTTATATTTATAGGAATAATATTCTATGGAAATAAATAAGATGTATTCACCTCTTTGGCATGATATAATTTTTATTATTAATATGTTATGTTTTATTTTTTTATTCTACAATTGTTTTTTTTTTTATGTATATATAATTGTATTTTTATACTATTCACAAAAGATATAACCTGAATGAATTCTCAGGAAAAAGCTTGTTAAATTTTTATTGCTTATGAAAGAATTGTGCAAAATATTTTCAAAATTTACTTCACTCATTCAAATCCCATAAATTAGATTTCGTTTAAACTTCGATAATTTAACATTGCAAATTGCTATACAAAATTTTATTAGTCAGTTCCAGCATTTCTCTCTATTTACCTATCGGTGTCCTAACAGCGGACACTATCACCACAGTGCGCTCGCTCATTTTACAGATCGTGAAGAAACGCAACCGAACTTGTAGAAAAACACACGAAGACTGCCGCCGCGTTCGGACTGCCTAGCGGAATATATTAGCGCTGACGACGTGTACCAGGAGCGGCTGTATCGTGAAAGTATGTCATATGCCGAACGTGCACTTGAGCGAAAGAGAAGGTAGAGGATTTGAAGGAGGGGAGCCTATGACAAGCCTTTCATGATATTTAGAAATTTCGTGGAAAGAAATATAGCCATGACGTGTATTCAATCTAAATATAAAAGATTTCAATGAAAATCGAATAAACACAAAACGCGTCTGAGATGATAGGAAGAAACATATGACGCAAAACACATGATAACGTTTGGGGAATAACATTGAATAAATTTGGAGCAAGAAGAAGCGATAACACGTTGAACGATGTAATAACATGAGTAAATTCCTATAACAAGCTAATACATTTCAAATAACGAGCTAAGCGTATATGTTAAAGTGAATTAACATAATGAATCAAAATGAATTAACATGGCTGATTCATTATATTTTCATATCCATCATGTGCATTATTTGTAAAAGTGTACATTTTTAAAAACTTTTAACTTAATTCGCAACATCAGATTTTCTCAGAATTTACTGAGAAAATAATTCCTTTATACAAATGAAATAAGCAGATTATTGAATCAAATTAATACAGATTGCCTTTACAAGCCTACGGTTGTTACAGCGTTAAATTGTTAGATTGTCAAATAAACATTTAATGCAGAGGTAACATATTACAAATACAATGCAGATTATTGAACATTTATTTATTTATCAACCGTGAATATTCTCCAAGAAGATAAAATCTTGTGTTACCAAACTCCTGCCCCCCTAAACCGAACTGAACAACGGTTAGATATTGTACTAAGCCAGGCACAAAAAAAATAATATAAGGCGGGTCAAAGAATACGAATGAGAGGCTGACAAAGGAGCTAGGTTGGATTATGTCGCGGTGAAATACAATGCTCGAGCGTGTACGGTAAAATACAAATGAAGGTAGTAAAATACAAATGAAGGTAGTAAAAACAGCTGAACTTGAAGCTTGGAATATCGATGAGACGGGCAAGGAGACTCGGATAATGGATGCGTGGGATTGCGACAACGTCGTCGATCGGCGCTGCACGACGATCGCACGCGTGAAAACGGCACGTGTCGGATTGGCACGGTCCTGTCCACGAGACAACTGACAACAGATGCCTCCGCCTGCGCGCGGCCAGGTGTCGCTGGCGCGGCGTGTACCGGAGCGCCGCCGCGACGGCGACGGCGCGTTTGTTTTTACCCAGTGTGCATTGTGGAACGGTGACTGGTGCTAAGATGGCCGACAACAGGGAGGAGATTTCGGAGCTCGTCGAGAAACGAGGTATTTGTCGGCGCGTCGCGCCCCTTACTCGCCGCGATTGCGTCACGCCGCGGACGCCCCGGGTCCGGACGGCGCGTCGCGCTCCGCGGGACCGGTCGCCGTCGCGCCGTCGCGGTTTTCCGTCGCTGGTGCACGCGCGGCCGCACGTCGACCCGCCGCGCGCGTGCCGTGGCGTGACGAGGACCGTCCGCTGGACGATCTCGCGCGCGCGCCGAGCCGCGATCCCGCGGGTGATCCGCCGTCCGGGACGTCGCCGCGAGGCCCGCGACGCCTCGGCGACGGCTGTCATCGTCGCCGTCGCGCTCGCCTTCCTCGCCGCTCGTCCGTCGAACGTGCCAGGCCTTCGCACGCGTTTGACAGCGCGCTTCGATTGTCGCGGTCGGCTGGCCGAACGGCCTCGCGTAATCGGCGATAGTAATTGCCGAGCCGACGGGTGGATTACTCATTAAGGTCACGCGTCGACGGCCTTGCGGCTCGCGTCGCCGCGACGACGTCCCGCGGCCGACGGCCGCTTGAGATTACCGTTATCTGTCTCCGTCTGTCTTTCCTTCTTTCTTCGCGATTTCTCGTTTTTTTTCCCCTCTTGCTCGCCGCGCGCTATCGCAACGCTGACGATTCGTTCTCGCGAATTTAACGCCGGCTGATTCGCCTCACACCTACGCGGACGTCGCTCGCCGTACGCGCAGATCGGCCCCGTCGCCGCGCCGCAACGTGCTCTCACCGGCCGTTCGCTTCCTCGTCATCGTTGGACTCGTCAGCGTGCGCTAACAATTGTGTTCTGTGCCGTGTTAACACGTTGAATACCACACCGAATTGGATCATTTCTACAAAAGCCTAAATAAACATTACTTATGTACACGTGACAGATAACTGAATTGTTACCGAATACACCTGTTACCTCGTTTACTTGTACCGGTGATTCATGTGACTCTTTAAATACCGTAGATCCTTTGTCAAGAAATGTCAGAGATTCAAGGCCTCGATTATAGTATTCAACGTGTTAAATAGCCGAGAAACGTTTGTAGAGATCCGAACAATGGCGAACTCAATATGAAGTTTAACTTGAAGTTTTAATATTTATTTTTATTTATATTTTTTAATTATAATATTTAATGCATCGAATATTAAAGAAAGATGACAGTATTGCTTCTTTATAAATTTTGCTAAAGAAAAGCTTGTAGTTGAAAATAAGCGGAATCGTTGATATCGAATTTCTTAAAATAACTGATATAAGAAATATTGATATAAAAGTTCTTGAATTTAGATTGGTATTGCGTTTCTTTATTTTCGAGGACTACGTTAAGTTATCGAATCAGTTATTTTAAGCATCATGTCTATTGTCTTAGGTTCTAAGGATTATGTATTGAAGAAAAGCTTTTTCTCATTATATCTTTTTAAATTTTTAGTTGAAGTAAACGTGACAACACACGAAAGATACAGAGATGAAATCTTTAGTCGATCTACTAAATTATATCCAAATATTTTCTAAAAACAAATATTGCATCTGGGAATATTGCATTAATTTTTATCTCATGTTTTAATTTCTAAAAAGTTACAAATAATGAATTATTATCTGGATAATGTCCTAAATACTGGAATAAACGCAAATTAATAATTTATAAAGTATTACATTAGTTACACGACTCTCAGAAGACGAACTAATCACTTGCGTATTTTGCAAATTTCTTAATTTCAGCATCAGAGCATAGTTTACAATTTTATCGATTTTCTCTATATTTTACTTCATGGAGTTGTTGAGTTTGACTTCTGAGAGGCTGGTGGATGAGCAATAAAAATTACCCAATATAAAAACCAATATATTATAATAAAAGCCAATATAACTAGCTAGCTAAATTATTATTAATTCTAATATATTACCTTTCTCAGAGATAAACACTAAAATATGAGATTAATCGGCAAAAATAAATAATCGTCTAAAATATGAAGCTTATTAAACGAAGCAAATCCGTTGAGAATTCAAATGAGTATGGCTATCACTTGATATTTGATAAAATCCGCTGCGTATGCGCAATAAGATTAACTGTAATACGCATCCAACGATACACCGTATCCCGCAACGATGCAAGCCTTGCTCATCGGTTCGGTGCACATTCATACGCGATTCATACTCGGATCTCATAGCTTCCTGAACGGATTTCTACGTTTTATGGTCGCCGTAATCCTGACGTCTAAATTACATAACCGCGAGTCCTAAATGGTGCTAATCAATTCGCGTGTTCATTGCGTCGCATTTCCCAAGGCGCGTCGAAGACGTCGGATTGACAATATTGATTTTATCTCGCGAGAAAATATACGCGAGTCGGAAATATTTTAAAAGCGAGCGAAGGGAGACTTTCAAGCAAATAGCGCGATTAACTTCGACGAATTTTCTCGGCTGAACGAAAGATATCGACTTGACCGTCGTTCATATATAAATCTTAAGGTTATCGTGCAAGAAGTCTTTTGCTTTGCGTGATCGCAACCCAGATTCCCTTATCGCGCTCTCTGATATGCGCTGATTTACTATCAATTATACATGTATCGCGATTTCAGTTTTGTTGCATTATTGCGCGATATCAATCAATCACTCAACAGTAATAAACGGTTCAACGTATTCCGTTGAAAATTTTGCTATGATAGACTATTTAACACAGGAATTTTTTATGAAATATTACAGTAGTCACACGAGACTCTCAGAAGACAAACTAATCACTTGCATTTTTTGTAAGTTTTTAAATTTTAGTATCAGCATAGTTTACAAACTTTATCAATCTTCTCTATTTATTTCAGGGAGTTATTCGATTTGGCTTCTGAGAGTCTCGTGGGATGAACAATAAAATTATATAAGTAAAGTGCAAACTGTATTTATTGATATTATTAACATTATATTTGGGGAAGAGATGAATTTGAAGAAAGAATACTTGATAAATTTACAAATTTTTTATGTATTTTTAACTCATTGCTAAAACTAAGGTAAAACATCACTTAAGCTCTAACAAAAATTATCTGTACATCAGCGATGTGGCCCTTTATTATCTTAGCATAGAACACATTCAATAATAGATAACTTCATCACCTGTAATGTTATTGACGGCATCGCTATTTAGAAATATTTTCATACATCGTGTAGCATGTAACACGATCGAAAGACGTAAAATTTACTTAGGAACGTCATGGCCATGCGTTGCATCGGCCGCATACGTATCCGCCAGATGGTTTCACATTTGTCGGTTCGGTGATTTTTAACGGAAGGAAGTCGGTTGATCGCGCGACTTTTGTGCGAACACTGAGCTCGAAATAAATTCAATAATTCCGTCGAGGTATTCCTACCTGTACCCATTTCACTTATAATGATCCTGCACTTAATGTTCTTTTACGTTCGTCATATGATATAACTCGTTGCATTTTTGTCGTTCGAGTTTCATGATTAGGTTTTAACATTTTAACGAATTCTTTGAATACGAATTCATGTTCATGTATTTTTATGTAAAACAGTATTATCTCGTTCTCTGAACTTATTTTCATTATTTTTATTCCTCCTTGAAAACATTATTATTATTTTTTCATTGCGTATCGAAGGGCATATATTATTATTAACTGTTACTTTGACAATGAGCTTGTAATATCTTGCAAATTCTACATTCTTAAGCATGTATCGCGTAGTAGAACCTCTTCGATTTTAATTTAGAAATTAGAAATTAGTACCTCGAATTTAGAGTTTACTATGCGATACATGTAAGAGCGTACAACATTTGCATTTTGGCCTTATTAAGATGCAAAATTCTAACGAATTTGTCGAAATGCTAAATGCTTTGTTAAATCTTTATGTAAGAATAAAAAGGATAAACATAATGGTAACTTGACGTAACGATTCATAATTTGAATAATATTTTTTATCGCCACTTTGAATCACTGTGAATATTTATTTTTGCAGCGTTAACATTGATTTTATCTTCTTATCTTAAATTAATGCCATCTTTTTTATTTTATCTTTAATATTTTTTAAATATTTTGATTATATATAATTTACATTCATACAAAGAATGCGAGGGCGGCATATAATTACAAAAGTTGTAATGAAATTACTTATGTAAACTAATGTAATTATAAGATTTCAATCAAGAACAACAGAAAAATATTTTAGCGGAACGATTCGTAACACTGATTTCCTCGCAGGCACAGTTCATTCAGTAGCTGGCTTCATCTTTTTCATCGAGGCGAGTACAAGTCTGCCGACTCGATCACTCGGGGCACCGCTTGTATTTCAGATTGATAGTTCTTTGGCATACGAGTAGCAGCGTGTAACGAAGGCGCTTAAGTAGGTTGCAGTTATTTATTCTCGTAACACCCGTATGACTGCCTTCCCTCGGTAATGGGACGGCATTGTTATCCGCTTCCGTCTCCGAAGCTGCGTTTCTAAATCCGTTCATTTATTATTGGCTTCGATAATTCCATCGCGCGCGCTATCTCATCGTCAGTCCTTCAGTGTCGAATTGCCTTTAAAAAAAAGTAATTTATAATAATGATCACGCCACTCTAGAGTGGCCAGAGCGCGAGAGTATCGACTTCAGTCTTGTTTCTTGTAATTTCACGCTACATACTACTACGCCACATATATATTCTTGCGTATTCATCTTCATTTAGATCGAGAGATCGATACTCGGCTTCAAACGATGCCAAAATAATTCTATTTTCCTTGGCAAGCTTGAAACTTCGTTTCAACATTGTACATTGCTTCATTCAAGACTCGAAGGTGTACACACATGATATAATATCACATGCGTGCGCACGCAATGGGCTCGGATGACTCTCTTATATTGTCGGGGAAGTACTGACAAATTATCCACCTTATTTTTGGAACAGAAGGTACATTAGGTTAATATATAAGTAACGAGCGCGATTTCGCATGATGTTCCACCCTCGTCAGGGTCACGTAACCATTGATCGCGCCCGACGATCGGGGGCGTAATAAACAGGAAACGATGTGGAACGTGTTTAAATTGCTCGACATTTGCCGTCTACCAGTCGAATCGGGAAGTGGCTCGTGGTGTCGCTTTAATGAATCGTGGGTCTCATGTCTCATCGTTTTGTCAGCCCTCGTGCCGATAGGTGCAAGTCCGCGGCGCGAACTCTAGAATATCTGCTCGCACACGGACTGCTCAATGTAGGCGAATCAATACACATGACTCACTACTCTTCGAATCTCGTCGCCTTGGATATGTAGATATAATGTACAATTTTTTATAGCGCGACTTTGCTCGCTGCTAATTACGTCACGAAAATCTAACAGCTACTCGTATTTTTATCATTTGTCCAGTTATTTTATCCTCTTAACTCCAGATATTATATCGGACAATTTATTAGCCGTCCGAGCAACAATAGATAATGGATCGAGCAATAATTTATTTAATAAAATGGAACTTTCGTAAGATTCGATAGACCTTTGAGGTTCCGCTTGTCTTTGTAAATGATTCTCATCGTGCCACTGGAATAAATGAATTTCATTATATTAAACGAGAATAGACCGCGGTCGGATGAAAGTAGCGAGCTAGCGAGAAGACGGCGTAACGAGAAAATTTGCATCTCGCGCGTTCAAAGTCCATCGTTTCATCGCGACGTATCGTGGGTTCGCAACGTGGCCGCGTGTTTTTTTTCTCTCTCTCTCTCGCCTGCCTGACACGCAGCGCTCACCAATTACTACCGCGCGCAGCGCAACGCTATGTAATACGCACTAATTATTTTAACACCGTTACGTAATCGCATCAGCCGGATGGTAGTTTTCGGTCGAAGCGCTTCTCACCGCAAGAGAGATGTTTCTCGAGCACGTTGGCCAACGAATGGAAGAGAACGAGTAAACGACCGAATGAAGATTCTACGTCAGCTTTGCTCATCGAGTAATTAAACGTAATTCGCTTAATAAAACTGATGGATGCATATTCCTCTCTTCCTTCTCTTATTGTAACGCTTGTCGACGGACTCGAAAGGTCCTTAAACCGGATTCAGACCAGGTAAACAAGCGCAAGCAAATGAACAACTTGCTCGCGTGGACTATTCGCGATGACCATTCGCGCTCATTGAAGTCCAAGCTGTTCATTCGTGTTTGTCCGCTTGTTTGTTTGGTCTGGATCGAGTTTTATCCACGCCGAGTTAACAATCCGCGATTTTGCGTGCTGCCATATTTGCATACTCGTTTACTACGAAGTCTGCACAGTTTTCTTCTTTTTTTTTTCTTTATAAAAAAATTCGGATTTTAGTTTGCTCTTTCCAGGAATAATCTTAGGTAATCCATTTGGACACAAATCTGAGATCTCTCGCTCTTGCTTTAAAAAACCTGTTCTTCACAAGCATGCGTAATATGTAATGGATGTCAAAATTTTCTTTTGCACAGTGTATTTATCCGTGTTTTTACTTACATTCCGATTATATGTTTCGTTTATTTTTTATCTGTCACGTTTCATAATAATAATAATCCTTATGCTCTTATCAATTGTTACACGCATTTTTTCTCTATTTTTTTTTAATAGAACAATTTTCTTGGTCATTGTCCCCGTCTCGATAACTCGGTTCGAGTGACGTCTCACTACGCGATAACCGTATCTTTTTCGCGAGATTTTTCGTTTCGTGTTTGCCATTATCGACAGTGAAGCTGACTTATTGAATCTCTTTGCGAAATGAAATTACTCATTATGGGATATCTGTCTATTGTCGTTAGCATGCTTTTTTTATTTTCTTATTTTGATACTGTTGATCTCCGACATTGGATAATTTTATATTTCGGTATCGCGAAATAAGCAAAATTTCGAATCATACAAACACACTGAAAACAATATGATATAGAAAATTCCTGAAATCTGCCGCGATGTCAGCAGTTTCTTTTCATCAGATTTTCATGTTCGCTGCGCGAAATCGCCGGAAAGTGTCGCGCCGCACCGTTATGCAAAGTGGGAACGATCTCTCGCATCGCCGCCGTCTATGCGTTTATACGTCCGATGTTAGAAATCATCTCGGAGGAAAGTCTCTCCCGCCAGCGCTAACGCGAAGAAACCTCTTCTCGCGGTCACGTTTCCACACACGTCCGTGCGCTAAACGCAACGCGCGATCGCATGACGAACGTCGGCTCGATCGACCAGCCCCGTTCATCCGATTTCTATACACGCGTCGGTCGCATCATCGGTCATTTGTTGTCCGCTCCGCCGAGCAATTCCGCCCGTGGCCGCTCCGTGAAAGTTGTGCATCGTTCGCGCGGCATGTGGCACGCTCGTGCAGTATGAGATCGTGACTTATGCTCGCGAGCATGCTAATTATCCGCGTAGTGCCACGGCGAATTTTTTGCTCTTTCCGCAACGGGAACGTGGCGGGTTATTTCTTTCTTTATCGCAACCGCTAGCAAAAGAACGCCTTCTGTTGATTTATGTCAAGATAGTCGGATAAACGAATGACTAATCATTCGACGAAGTGTTCGTCAGTAGCTAGATATATAAAAAATTGTTCATTCATTCTGTGAATTTTTTGAGTAATTGATTTAATGTTAATTTTTTTTAAATAAAAACTTAATTATATGCAGTTTTAATTTTACGTTAAATATTTTGAAATAATTCTAAATTGAGATTACGTAAAATTAAAATCATAAGAGAGAGAGAGAAACTAAATCAATCCTATTATTCAAAATTAATATAAATTGCCTGTTGTACGAGCCAACGCAGTTGTTAGAGCGATAAATAATTATATAAGAAAATCCAATAAATATTTAATACAAAGTTGATCGAATCCTATTATTGTTTGTGAAGGGTTTACTTTGATTAAACAGATAGAATGGCTGAAATAAATGACGATTTATTCGAGACATGCCTCTGCTGGATTGACTCATTTAGCTTCTTACGTAGATACTAATATTTTAAATAATTCTACCAGGTGCTACGTCGCAAAAATAGGACTAAGATTCATCAAGTGTTAACATGGATCTCGCGTGCACTCTTGACGCGTTGCTTTAACTCAGTCGTTGGCATGTTGCCTACTCAATGTCGTCACACGTCGTTTCGAACTTAGTAGTTAAAAAAGAAAATGTCCAACAAAATAGACGGAGCGCAGCCCTCGTATCTCTTGTTCCTCGTTTCTTCCTCGTCTCTACCACTTCGACAACATTATTTACTGCTTTCTGAACACCAGGCGCATGCAAGTTGCGCGCGTTGCATTTTCTCAAGGATTACCATAAATCGGTTCGATTTAATATTCCCAGTTCTCTCCAATATCCTGGATTCTTCTCTTTAAGTACTAGTTTTCCGAGATCATTTTACTGCAAATTGCTTGGAATGTTGGAACACGTTGTTATCACAGGCCGGTAGCCCGTAATGATCTCGGCATCTCTATCAAGCGGAAGCGTGTCTAAAAGACTTTGATCATGCATTTCAGGGTGATATTTATTTTATACGCGATCAATCTGTTGCATCGCTCGTGATCAAATCTCACGGTTGAAAATGGAATTCTAACGTCTTTTTGCTAGAAGTCCATCGCGACGATCGTTGTTCGTTATATTTTTCGCGAGGAAAAGATATGCAACGGTGGAGACAGGAGACAGTGGGGAGGCCGGGATGAAATGGGGGACTTGATTCATCGTGGAGGCCGCACACTCGGCTTCACGCAGCCGTAGAGCGAATCTCGTCCGTCCCGATCCTGGATTCGAGCGCGCACGAGCCAGCCAGACAGCCAGTTGGTTACGCGTCTTCCGCGCGAAAGTCAAGGACGCGCGAACGAGGTTCCGTAGTTCTCTCCGACCTTCGCGAGCGCGCGTGCACAGTAATCACAGTCGATCGTGTGATTTGACGAGGTCAGTGCGCGTTTGACGAGAAAGAGGATCCCGCGATTGTCAGCTCCCGTATTTTTCCTAAATTAAAAGTCCACCTTTCCACGGTTTCGGTCTCTCGATCTTCTCGGTTTTCTTTTCCCAGTCAGGCAATTTCACAAATATTTATATTTCTGCTTACCAGAGAAATGAAAAATTCGATGATGCTGTTAACAGTGAAATAGTGCGTGTTAGAAAGTCTGGTCAAAAATGTCGCGAAAATAAAGATAAAACCTGTAGTCCTGTCTGTGGCGAAGGAAGTTTCGGATAGAAAGTAAATTGATGCTAAGTAGAAAACGGAGAGACTATTTCAGTAATCACACACAGTGGATTACATTTGCGTCGGATTCGAATATTGCCTGCCTGTCAAATTGCCTACTGTTACATCATCGTATAAAGTGATTATCCGCGCGTCACTTCGCAAATTTGCAAACTACTATAAAGTGAAACGTGATTCTATGTATCGCGCATTCTATTTATGTAGCTTTATTTATACAAATTTATTCAGAATTTTACAGTACTTGCGTGAATCTCATTTGAAATTCTTTGCTATTTGCTCCGATCTACTGCATTTCTCTTTTCTATATTCCTTACGTTGAGCCAATATTATTATATAGTAAAGTGTTTTGATTTGTTTCTCGCTAATATTTTATCGATATATTTTGCATTATTTTATGTATCGTTAAATACAAAGCAAAGCATGAAGTAAACTCTCGTTTATAGACTCAGTTATGAGGCCTGCATGAAATCAGTTTTAATACGACGACATAAATTGCTCTCGATTTCTCCGTAATGAAGGCAGTACGTGCCTACACAGTGCCCTAAATTGGTGATTCACCGAGCGTTGATCGAGGGTTCGTAACACTCGAAATCGCATCGTTCCGCTCTTTCTCGGTTGTTCACGATCGAATAATTTCGGGATTCCTCGATCTCGTCTCTCCGCGAAACCCTTGAACACATCCGTGTGTGCCGGTGAACTAGTGTGAACGACTGCGAAGCAGCAGCTCAGAATGGTAATCGCAATGGTCGCAAAATACGGACAGTCTGATCTAGGTACGTCTAATTGATCATATAATAGGAAGTATAATAGGAAGTTAGAGTTGTTCACACGTGCTTAAACCTTAAGCAATTATATTGCAATACTTGGTAGAGATTCATTACATATTGCTATATGCTGTGCAAATCTTTTCCCAAGTTTCAAATTTAAAAAATTTTTTACTTGTATATTCACTTATACGAGCACACTACGTTCAGAATTATAACCAAGGGGAAGTTACGCAAGCAACACATCGGTGTTAAGCCGAGTCGCATAATTATTGCGCAATGGCAATTTCTCATGTAATAACAAGGGTAATGTACGATGTAGCACGCATAGAGATGCGATTTATCTCGACCACATGAAGGAAGCGAAAGATTTGTTCTAATGAATTACATACCGCTAAACAAACTCGAGCGAACCTGTAATTATGAACAAGTGTATTACGCTGTAACGAGCCAGAATGGAAACTGGATGAAATGGGTCGACCTTAATTCTCTGAACGATTATTACTTCCGCTCAGCAAGATGTTAATATTAATCAAATCCATAAGAAACGTAAAAATGTAATTTTAATAAATCTAATATAATAACCTTAATTAATGATCAAAATATAATGATCAGAATATAATCTTATTTTATGATATGAATGTGTAATAGATAAAAATGTACGGATTAAAACGTAATTCTCGATACACAAATAATCTCTATTAAAATAATTATTCCTTATGGAACATTTTTTTCTTTAATCATTGATCGTAATCTCTTTTAGCCGTACTTTTAATCATGGAAATTTTGCTATAATTATTTTATCGTGAGAATTGTGTTTATACTTGAAGAACGGTGTTTATACACCGTAGGAATTATTATTAAATTGTACGCGTATAAAAAATTTCGAAATAATGATTCAAGTACAACTCGAGTTTCGTAAGGCCACAACATAATATCCCCTTCATTCACTTATCATCTAATCGTCTGCATAGCAGTTCCACGAGTCGGAGAGCAGGATTGTAATTTCCGCGATAATTTTACCATTCGGAGCACGTTTGCTCCGTCTAGCGCGGAGCCGGTTGCTTTATTTACAGTCGAGCGCCATAATTGCAAGGTACACATACACGTACGGCGTCGCGTTGGGTCGCGCGCGTTCGGCGAAAAATACACTAAAGTTTCCGGAGGCCGGCTAGTGCGTTCCACGCATCGCGGTTGAAAGTCCTCCACCATCGATCCTCGGAGAACTCGATCGTGTTGCGCGATACGTAATCGCTCGACGGCTGAAAAACTGCGGGAGAGACGACTCCGCGATGCTCGGAGATGGAACCGGCTTAATGGCATTCCGTCGGCCTGATGCCCCTGCGAGATCCGCTTCACGCCGGACCGAAGGCGCGGTGGATTGAAATTCGTCGCGGCGAATTCCGCTTGTTCGGCACCATCACACGTCGAATCGCGTCATTAACCCCTTACGTCGTGGCGTCTCGCCTGCGGCACGAACCAGTTCGTTTAAAATCCCCGCGCGACTCTTCCGCGATACAAAGTATGTATCCGTGACGCAAAAAGATTAACGCGGTGAAGAAGTCACGTCGCAGGGAAATCTCGGCTCGAAAATTATCCTATAAGAGGCGTAGGTTAATTGCAAATATCAGAATTATATTTTGTTGTCCAGAGGGCAATTTATTTATTTGATAAATGAAAGTCATCTTTATATATCGAAGATTTCACATTGAGTTTTAGGAGATATTAAATGTGCAAATTAATTCGATGTCTTTACCTTCAATTTCCAACCTCCGCAAATTCATTACTGACGATAAAAAGGTTTTGTATGACAACCTTAAAAGAAGAAAAGCGTGGGTTAACTCTGGTCAATCGCGAAACTCACGCAAAAAAAAAGTTTTAATGTGCAAAGGTAAAGGCACTTTTGATTTAATTTGCACATCTAATATATATCTCCTTATAGCGCGTGAACTTTGATTTACCGTAATAATATTTAGATTGATGTTGCGTTTTTTACGATGCTCTTTCCCTGATTAATTAATGTGGCGCTGACCGCATTACGGTGTATTTATAGCGAGAAAGCCATGACGCGAAATATCATCTCGGCCAACGTCTTCTAATTAAGCTTGCGCTATTCTCGGCGACGTCGGTGATTAGTCATAGACATTCTTAATTATATCGAGCGTAAAATAAATTCGAAAACGATTCCTCATATATTACCCAACTGCATGTTTTTCACAATGGAACATTGTTCAGGCAGTTTATCAGTATTTTCCTTAAGAGATTGTTTCCTAAGTCTCTCGGTGCTGGAGAAAAATCTCACGTATCTGCATGAGAAATTTCAAATTCTCACTTCCTTTTATTTAAATTTCTCATGTAATTAGAGTGAAACATATTTACGTGTCACATGTGATAATTATGTGTCACAATTACTTTTCCAGTATCGAGATTATTATATTTTATATAAAATATATAAAGCACATATGTAAAATATCGTATGTTAATATCTTATCTTAAAATGGGCGTATACGAATTTCTGCACAAAATTTTATAAAATGAATTTTAATTTTTTTAAATGAATTTTATAATCAAGTTTTATAAAAATGTTTTTTAATTTTTTGAGTCAATGTTTTGTTGCTACATGAAGCACAAGCGAAATTATGGTACATTTTACGAGTCGTGTGTCGTGCTAACGCAAACGCATAATCCATGGCCTAGGTCAATATGCATTTGACACAGGCAGAATGCGAACGATATGTTTGTTCTTGTTCCTTTCTCTTTCCGGCCACATGTACGAAAGGAGAGATCTGTGGTACATTTGCATTGTGCACACCCGACCGCTGCCATTGTTCTCGGTTGCTTTTATAGGCTATTGGGAAAACGCAGCTTTTCCTTTCGTTGTAATTAAAAAATAATTCGCTATGAGTCACCGTTCGTCCTTTGTTAATTGCGATGAGGCCGAATATAATGTGCTATAAAACGCAGTCGAATGCAGTAAGTCGCAAGACGGTTCAATTGCGTTTGCGTACATTGAGAAATGTAATTGCAACTGACATTTATGATTGATGATATTGGTATCATTTTTAAAATCTTATATCTAACTACGACTTAAGAATGTAATAATGCATTAAATGTATGCAAATTAGTTTTACCAATATTTTTTGTACACATATGTCGCGAAATGAATACCTACGGAATTCTTGCATAATGAAATATTTTCTTGCGGAATGAAATATTATCTGCCGATCAAAACAATTTGAAAACACTTTGGAAAAGCTATATACGGATATCACTATGATATTTTACGCTCCCGGTCAAAAGATCGAAGCAAGTATGCCTCGTCGATAGTCACCTACATGAAGATTACTTTCTACTCCCACGACTCGCACGGCAATAATTAATATACTTGAAAAATTCGTGTGAAAGGATCCAAATAAATTTTGTTTTAATTTATTAAAACGAATACCAGTAAACTTATTTTTATAATTCTCTTATTGATTCTTCCATTTTAAGTCTTAATCTTGCATCCGTAGAAAGGCCAATTGCCTTGATTTATTAATCTCTCGAGAGGAAGATGTTCGCGGAAGCCACCGGGCGAGAAGCACGAGTCTAAAGCGTGCTGCATTTAGCGCGATTTTTCAGCGTAATGAGTGTAACATAACCGTTAAATGCTGAGTATTCATGACGGATACGAAATGTGGGGTATATAGCGAGACGATTCGCCGGGGAGCTTGAATGTTTCTTCTATCTGCCCGCGGATCTACGGCGTAGCCTAGCATGAAACGGAGTTCCGCGCGCGAGACCGCGCCGCGAATTCTGCTCAGCGGCTTGCGTGCTCACGCGATATATTATAGCGCATAACGAAGTAGGAGGAAGAGTCGCGATAATCGTCGATCCGTGGTAGCTTTGTGGTAACTTCGAAATTTATCTTTTGCCGTGCTGCGAGGCCGTGCACGCGGATATCACAGATCGATATCTCGCCGACCATCAATTGCGGAGGCATTAATCGCAGAAGTTTTCGCGGTGACGTATCGCTACTAGCACACGCTTCCGCGATAGTTGCTTGTTAGTTAACTTTCGAGAAAGTTATGTCAAAAAGCAGGAGAGCATGTATAATAATAGAAAATTATTTGAAAACGTTTCCATAATATTTCCGCGACATTTTAATTAATATTGTGTATAATTTTTTCTGTTTCAGGTAAGTCGATGCGAATGATATTTTTGAGTCACCTGGTTCGTCATTGATAAATAGTTTCATCGAAAAGTGAGTTTTACGCCTTTCTGTAAAGGATGCTCTATGAAGCTCCTTTTGATGTTTATCGCTGGTTTTTTTTTTATCGCTAGATTTTTGCTTTGCCAGAATTTCTGGCTGACACAGTCGCTAGCGTTAAACTATTTACACGTTGCTGATAAAACAGTATGAGGTTGCTAGCATTTTGGAGAGAATTACATAAAGACGTCCTGTATCCGTGTCTCGCGCTACGCGTAAAGGGGGAAATTCCCGAAAAAGAAAAAGTAGAAAATTCCACAAAAAGCTGAAAAACAACTATTCCATCATTATTATAAGCACATACGTCTCCTGAAATATTATCAGCTGGTTCTCGCGCAACATGCCAAACTATTCGCTCGTCGTCCGTTGATTCACTCGCTTCCTTCTTGAGCTTTTCTTGACGCGGAATTTTTCTTGGCGCTGCTGCTAAAATTGCCCAACTAGTAGTTTCGCTTGAGAGCATGAAAATTCATGTTCAATTTTGTCATAGTCGACTAAATGCCGCGACTTCAAAATTTTAGACACTAGCGAATAAAAACTGAGCGTCTAGAAGAAACTTTTACCAATGAATTCGTTAACGAATTAAGAAAATCAATTAAAGTGAAAATTTCTTGATACGTGATTGGTTCGAGCAATTAAGATAACGTTGAGAGAGTTGCGATAGAACTGTAAAAAAAATTTGACAAGATTCTGTGTGAAAGATCGTATGAATCGAACGTTTAACGACATTTATCGCCCATTCTTCTCGCAATTTAATTATTATCGTTGGGAGGATGAACATCACTACGCGGCATACATGATATGATCATCGTCAATGTGATTATTATTCGAGATATGAAAAAATCCGACATGGACTTCCATTGACAAGTGCATGCCGCTAGAACGTGTTGCAGGAAAATGCAAATTGCATAGCCGCAACAGCCACGCGTATCTATTTTTATGCGACGTGAGTTAGCATTCAATGCTCAATGAATAGATGTCTGATTCATCGGTGTAAGAAGCATGCAGCGAGAAGCGGGTTAAAAAGTAGCGGCGGCGGCATACCTGCTTGGCTCTCGCATTCAGGCTTTCGACACGCGGATTAGCGGTGTATGCGTGCGGGTCAGCAGGAGGCAGGTTCGATCCACGTGATAGATTCCCACGATAGGTGGGTCGACAAAGGTGCATTGCAGTTCTCGATCGCCGGATCGAGGAATCCGTGCCAGGGAAACGGTCCCGCGGAAAGCCGCTGCTATCACGAGCGATCATTTCCCGCGGGCGGATTTACGCGCCTGTACGCACGAATCGTTCGTGTCGCTACAAATCGCGTATCTTTCTCGCAAATCTCGAACACTATCCCGCTGCGTTAATCTTCCATGCATCCATGCTACTTTTAACGATTTACAGGAGAAAGCAGGAATGAATATCATTAGGGCCACCCATGTAGCATAGGTCTGCCCAAGGTGCGAGCAGACTGCTTCCTTTTACCGCTTCACTTAAGCTAAAAAAGCAAAATAGAAAAGGACAGATCATTATACAAACATGTTCGTATATTGCGGTCGGTTAATTATATTTGTTAAAAAGAGTTACTGTGATAAAAACTTCTTCCGCTCGATGACAGACTTTATATGTTACAAATATTATTTTATTTCTCTACGAGATGAAAAGTTTTGACAGAAAATCGTATTGAACAGAGTTTCTTTTCTGTGATTTTATTTTCATACGGTGCAATTAGACTGAAGTATATATTTAACTTGTTTGAAGGAAGAGAAATAATTTTGTAATATTCGTGAAATAAGCCTACATTTTTTCCGACATTTTGTAAGTTCAGAATGTGGAATTCTTCGCGAAAGCGCTAGTACAGACAGGTATCTTATAGAAAATATAATAACAGTGATTCTTGTTACCGCTAATTTCGCTTACCCGCCTTCGCGATCCCAGAGTCACGCTGGCGACCTGGTGAAATCGAAATTCACCGTCGCACGTTAGCCCCGAACCGCTTGTGAATTGACGAAGCACGTGGTAGGGTCGACGATAATTGCGGTAGACTTTTGTTGCGAGGTGCGTCGGCGCGACCGACGCACGGCGCATTAATGCGAGCAGCAAACCATCTCGCCGGCTTCATTAGCATCCGCGAATCGGACACCGTTAATTATTTCCATTATCCCGTGCCATTCATAATTCAACGATGCATAATTCAGCGGCGCGAGGCCGCACGCGCTAACGTGTGGTTCGATTATGGTTAAGGAAACTCGTGGTCGCTTTTTGCAAGGGTCTTTGTGCGCGCGCGAAAATTATCTCTTTCACCTAATATATGTAATGTTAAATGTTATAGTAACGTTGATGGCGAGTTCTTGCGCTTTTTGTTAATCCCACGCTGTTCTACGCGTAAAACTGAACGTCGTCGTTTCTCTTCTTGTTGATATCCGCGAGTTGAACGTTTAATTTCCTAATGACTTTCATCTCGCGTATTATTCATAAATTCAACGATGTTTGCCATATACAAACGCAAACGCGAGCGGCACGGTTGTGATGAACGAAAGAAAGGAACGCGGCGAGATCGCCGTGGCGAATTCTTCGATTTCGTGGCAGGAAGAGATTAAACCTTCGCGGAAACGATGAGCTTCCTTGAGCGTGTCCGACTAATTTTCTGAACGGCAACTTTGGATAATGATAAGAAGCTCGTTAAATTTCCTTTAATTGCATTCCAAGTTCGTTCGTTGATTAGCGTACTTTTTAATCGCTCTCGCGGCCGCGATATTCTATGTATAATCTATATGTATTTTTTCTCTGTTACCAGACACTAAAAATCGATTCAAGAATAGATTGCCACTAATTTTCAGCTTTGAGATGAAAATAGTTTTCTTCCGAGTTACAAGCGATTGAAAATTTAATTGTTTTCGAGCTTTATATAGAGAAGTAGATCATAAACTCTCTACTCAAGGAATTATTTGTGCCTGAACGTCGATTTTTAGCTCACGTTGCTCTAATCTATGTTTGCGTTAATTGTGAATCAATGAAATGTTTACATAGAATAAAATAAACATGAAATAAACATTTACACATGAAATGTTTAAATGAAATTTATTTTATTATATATAATTTACAAGTCTTTTACATATTTACTATTTTAAAATTTGATATTTTGTATTGCAATTATTGAAGAGCATCTAACATTTAAAATAAGAAACGAAAATAAAATAGCGTCCGAATGAATTCTTTTTTAGATTAAAATTAATTCCAAATTTAGCAACGTCTTTGATAGAATGAATCTTTCTCGTCCGTTCGATTTTCGTAATAGATCGTCAATATCATTTCGTAACAGATATTTTTATCAAACGATATGATAGATAAACGATGATAGACACGGTTTCATTTCCACATTGGGCGCGGCATAATTTCAGGAAAGTGGATTTCACATATAGCCTGACGTTCCAATGGAAATTGATACACGTAGGCTTGGTCGACAGATTTCTTAGCGGTGTGATAAACGATCGTGGAATGTGTTCGCGGTAATTCGTTTCTGACGAGATGCTGGTCGAAGATAAATTGTCGGTCATAACTCTAATTGTAGCGAGATAATTCCACAGGATACATTTGTCAATATGTAACACGCTGATACGCAACTATATCATGTAGCTAATTGTAAAAAGTAACGAAATGATATTTCGTTTATAAAAGTTGTTTTCATATCCTTCTGACCAAGAATTATTCGAGATGATGTTGATAAATGTTCGTTTCTTTCTTATTTTTTAAGAGAAATATTTTACGCTTACATTTCGCTCAAACGACAAAGGAACAAGAGTGTGTTTTTTCGAAGAGGAAGTTGACAGACGCTCACTCGGCGTATGTCGCGACAAAGGAACCTTCTTCGTTTGCAAAACCGTCTTCTTCGAAAATCCACCTACGCATCTCCCGTTTTGCTTCGAGACCCTTTTCTCTTCGTGCTGGACGCGCAATCTCCTTGTGCAATCGTCATAACGAATCAAACGCTGACAAATGAGGAAATCGCCCGGAACGTACACGATCGCGGATTGTTCGCCACGGTCGTTCACCTTCAGCTCTGTGACTCTGTTCGCTTCGTGACCCATTGTTTGTCGGTATTAAGATAAAAAGATTGACAGTGAGCGGCGATAACTGCAGGCAGAACCTTAAGATATTTAAGCTAATATATATTTTAATTTAATAGAATTTTAATTTTAAACTTCACTATTTTGAGATATACGAAAAGAGATATTCGCAAATGACAGGTCCAGTTTGTACTTTGCAAGATCCATTTTAAATACAGTAGAGTCTCTTTAATTTTGATCTTAAAAGGGGTGTGATAAAAGCGGAATACCAAAATTATGAAATATCCTCATCACGAGGTTGTCAATTGCCATGTACTTGCGCGAATAAAATTGCGCATACTAGACTGTCAGACTATGTACATATGTACATATGCATGTATGTGTATCACCTAGCAGAACCATCTATTATGATATGAAAGGAGCATAAAGTACGATATAAAGTGTTTGTAAAGAAATTATATAAAGATTAAAAAAGCCAAATTTAACGAGATTGCACTGTATGAAGTACCCAAATTATAAACTCGATCTTTAACCTTTATGTTCAAATTTTTCCCCAAAAAATTACTAACACCTACTTAACTTTCAAAACACATATAATTTTTATCACAACCTCTAGGATTTTTCCTTGGTCTCTCTGTTGATTCTTCAAGGTTCGCGTATCGTTTCAGAAACGCAAACGGGGAAGAACGAAATAGACGACCTCGCCCACGTCTCATTACGCGATTACATAAACACGACATAAGCCTGCACGGTACGGAACGAACAAGTTAACCGGTGCGGCCAACGCGCTGACGTGCGGAGGCCAATGATGTTAAATGCGAATGTCCACTTAACGTCACTTTAGTCAGTTGGGTGTGACTGCCTTCGCGATACTTCTGGCCTCTATATCTCGCCGTGAATTGTGAAAATTGACCATTGCGTGCTCGAGTGGGCTCAATTAACGAAGAAAGGATGTTCCAGTGTCATTTTCGAGATTAATTCTTTGAGATAGATTTTTTTGGCGGAGATATCGTTGAACTTACGTCCTGAAGATTCATTTCTCCACGAATACGGCACTGGGAAAATTTCCAATAAAAAGATAACATTATCGATTACGTAAGTGAAGATATAGGTGTCATTTGGACACGTAGAAGATAATATTACGTCACCGTTCGTCATCGCGTTCAGCGTGGTTGCACTTGTGTTTCGTGAGAAGATACATACAATAGTGAGAAAAGATGCAAGTCGAAACGCAATTTGCTGCGGAAAGGCGCGATGCGTCACGTCGTTCCTTGTGCCCGTCTCAGCCGTCATTAGGGTGAACACGTGCTCTCGGCGATTGATAATATCGCGTGGAAACAATAGCGACGCGGTTTAGCTCATCGCAATAGAAATTTTCGTTAAATAAATCGTAATCGTGAGTTCCAATCGCTGTGTAAGCATTACGGAAAAATTCGATTATTCTTTTATGATAGAAATTTAATGATTGTTTTTTAAGGAAAGAATTTTTTCCATATTTTTAAACAAATATATGAAGACACTTGAGATTGTAAAAATATACAAAAAGATCGTGAAAATATAAAAGAAAATTTTATTTGCATCGAATGACATCTTTATAAATATTTTTATAAATTATTATTTATTATTTTTATAAATATCGATAGCATGACGTAGCCTTTCTTCTCTTAAAACAAGTCTTTGTTTTTTCGAATTTGATACAGACTGTGTAACTTATGCAGTAAAAACCGATAGAGAATTGTTATTCGTGAAATATTTGAACCGGGCAATGTATCCCGATTCGCCCGTGTCATTAATTACCGAGCTACATAAGATTGAGTTCCCTTTCGACTTGTTTGTCCGGTTCACCGGTAGTCTCTCGCGGCAGAGCGTACGTTAAATTCGCACGACTAATTATATCGTAAAGCTTGAGTTTTCGGAAATAAAATGAACTGCATACGGCACGAAAGACGTGTGCTCAGAAAGTGTGACGATCGTTTTGCACGATCGTTTTAATGAAGATCACTTTAATAGAGATCGCGTCAACTGACCCGTGAATCATCTTCGTGATTAATGTTCGTTAAAAATTGGGTCATCTTGCAGATTTTTTTCTTACCATACAATTAATTCTATTAACGGATCACTAATAAAGGTTAAGTATCGGATATAATGCAGGAAGGACTCATCTTTAAAATATCGAGTTTTGAGGCTGTTTATTCTAAGAAGAATAAAAAATATAATTTTATTTGTCACAGTTTTAGGTATAAAAAGAAATGAGATCATAGTTAATGTAATCTGAGAAGACAAAAATAGTTTTATTTTATTTTATTATTGGAAAATTTGATTTTTTTCGTGCGTCATAGCGTTTCTAACTCAAGTGAAATAATAGCAGAGCCACACTGTGCGCTTGGAATTGATTCCGTGTCTAATATCGTTATGCAGCGACGTGTCCCGGCATCAGATGAATAGATGAAACGGTTGGACTGTAGACGTGTCCACGAGAAAACGTTCGGGCTTACATAAGCATGGAAACCGTGTATTGTGTTTGCGGGACCGAGCGGACGGCTTCTTAGATAAAGGCACCTTGTCCGGCTGTCCGGTTCACCTTTGCTAGGACGGTCGATGCTCTTCAAGGTTAAGGCCTCTCATGAACCCGTCGCTTCCGCCAGTCGGTCATTGGGCCGAACAAATCGTGATTTCATCGTGACTTCTGCAAAACAATTTCCAACATTTTCAAGATTGCTGTCATCATGAACATAGAAGTTAATGAGGTTCTTGTAGTTAGTTCTGCAATCTCTTCGGGAAATCGCGTTTACAACTCTTCAAATTAGTTTCAATTTTTGTTTTTAGAAATGTGCGACGTATAAAGATGTTTAAAAAAAAAAGAAAATCTATTAAGGAAAAGAAGTCCTGTGCTCAGAAAGATTTCCTGTCTGACGCTCTCGCGCATGAAGCTGTTTAAATGTTATTTCAGAAGATATATGTGAGAGAGGCGCGAGCATCTCGATGGCAATCCTGTTTCGATATGATCTATACGATACGACATTAATCTTGCACCGTTATTACTTCGCGCGCGTTGGCCTTTATTGTCTCCGAAACTGTATCCTCAATCTTCGCACTTCCGCGACTGGTTGCCTCATATATTTTATCATACCGTCACTCGGCCCAACTGAACTCACAGGCTCCTAGCTAAAGCTCTAAGTTACTCGATCTTGCGAAGATTAAGAAGAGGATATTCGCGATACAAAATACACATTTGTACAGTTTCTTGCGCTTTACGGTTATTTTCATTATGTGCGATAATAGAGAGGAGAGATGACATTGAAATATTCCCGTCGCTATGGTGAATCGCAGTTCCTAATGAGTGACTACTTCGCGTTTAAGAAACATCTAAGTCGCATTCATCAGGACGATAGTCGGGGAGTGGTATGCGCCAAGTTGTGTTTTATTTCGCAAATTGGAATAACGTAGAAGTTATTCGACGACTTCGAATGCCGTAAAACAAATATGTCGCGTTCGAAAGCTAGGATTAATATGATCCGGCGAACTCCGCGCACTATTATGTTTCCGAGTTGCCGATTCGTTACGTTTAAATATCTCTTACTATGCATGCCTGCGTATTAATTACGGCAGAAAACATTTATACGAAGCTTGAGTAACGTGAAATTTAATCTGGCGCACGCGCCATCATTATATAGACTCTCGCCAGCAAAATATTAATAGGGTATTATATTGTGTCGTGATTTTAATGGGCACATTTTGCGCCATGATTATCGATTTTGCACGCTTAACGGATATCTGTCACTTAATATTTCCGTACAAAGTATTTTAAAAGTACCTGCTCGATGAAAGTAAAGTTTCTCCCTTCTGAACAGGTTTTTTTTTTTTATATAAATTCAAAGCTGAGATCTCTCTTCTCTCTCCTTGCGAGCGCATTGTGTCGTATAATTATCCATTCACCACACTCGCCACCACACCTATCGATTCACAGCGATTCGAAAGAACCCAAGACACGCAGTTGGCGTATCCCTCTCGACAAGTTCACCGGGCACGTTGCACCTAATTATCCATTTTCCACGCCTACGTCTGTTTCCGCCGTTGCGTTTCATACAAGGATGCGAAAATTCTTGTCGAGGTCACCTGCCTCGTGTTAATTTTACCGAACAGCCCCTCCCCAGCATAATTATCGATTTTCCTCGCTCGATCCGTCGGTTATCGAGGGACATACACTCGATCGTACGTCGACCTCGCGCTCAGGTGTCGATCGTTCGCCGGGTTTGATGAAGCTTGGCCGTGCATTAACCCTACGGGGATGTGGAAACGATTCATTTACAAACTCGAGGGGAATCTCGACGATGACCGTAATCAGTCCTCATCGCCATTTTTATGAGCAGGAATTCGAAACAATTTGTCGCCATCTCGCGCTGCGACAAACCGTAACTTTCTTGCGCAAACGATATAGATGTAGGAAACGTATCTCTCCGTACCGCCGTTATATTGATGCACCTTTGGCCGTTCTGCTTCGCTGCATGCTGCAATTTTCGTTGTTCTTTATGCCTCGCGTGCGTCTGCCGCTCCTAATTGACAATTGTTGCGTGTCGTATATTTTTAGTACCGGCTTTTTAGTAACGGCTCGCGAATATACTATAAATTATGAATTCCAGATTGTTTTGTATACAATTTATTAATTCGTTAATCGTGCTGAAGTATCACGAATCTGCTATCAATTTGACCGCATTTCTCAAGCAATTTGAAGTCGATTTTATTGAGAAAGATTTTTTCATTTTTAAATTTATTTAAGTCTAATTTAAATTTCATAAAATTCTTGAAATTTTTCACAAAGGCAAAACGTACGTATGGAAATTTTAATCTCAATGTGTTGTCCGCCCTTTGGTATTTAAAATGATCGGCGAATTAATATCCAGACGCGTGGAATTCGTAGTTCGACGGCTAAATGAAATCTCCTGCCTTGCGTGACCTTTTCGAAACGCATATCCGTGAGTGTAACGTATGGTTATCGCCTCTCGACTAATAAAAGATTGCGAGATGTAGCTTCGCAGGCCAATACATCGTATGGAGCAAAAGTATGCTGTTTTTTGCACAATTCATCGAGGCCGTCAATAGACTCTTTCGAAGATAAATTTGCTAATTGCTTTCTTAATCTCTCTTTTCTTTCTCTCTCTCTCTGTCCCCCTTCTCTCTCTCTCTCTCTCTCTCTCTCTCTCTCTCTCTCTCATATAATCGATAATGTAAATAATATTTTAAACTTAAGTTAATCTTTTGTACTATTTTCTTCTATTGATTTTAGCAAAGGACATATGTAGAACAGGACATATGTCTACTTCGTGACATTTTGTGTTAGTTAAGTGAGTTTTCTACGTTTGTTCTCTAATAAAACTTTTACGGTCTCAATTTGAACTCTGATATCATTGAACTTTGTCTATCTCGTGCCAGAGCACATAAACGCGTTCACCATTATTGATCGACACTAAACTTGCAATTATACTCAGCTAACTACAGTGTTACAATCGTAACATCGTGCAGCAAAATGCGCTTGTTCTTTCGCTCTTCCTTTTCCATTTCTCGCCTTTCCTGGCGCTCACTAACGTATTTCCGTTACTCGCCTTGAACTTGCTTTTGGAACCTTGAAACGTTTAGTTTAGCATTGCTCTTAAATAAAATTTTTTAATTGAGAGTTCTGCTAAATTTATGAAAGTTTACATGATCACATCATATTTTCTGAAAAATAAAATTTTGACAACAATTGAAGTTTATGTCGAAAGTTTATATTTATAAAAATATTTTATATTATTCACACACAAAGAAGCAATAAATGAAATATAAAAATATTTTTATTAACATAATCGTAATTTATTTATATTAATTTGTTTCAATATGAGTTGTTACAGAAAATATCGATGTTACGAAAAACCATGCCATGTGCAAAGTTGTATATATTGATAAAATAATTTTTCTTTCAATATTTATAAATAAAAATATCTCTGAACATAAATATTTATATTTTAGATAGTAACTTTAAGTAGGTGCGGCATTATTGTCCAAAGAAAAGTATTGAAAGACCAGTATCTCGAGCGGAATGCAGTTATGACGGGTTGCTGGATGTTCTGGAAAGTCCAAACGAAAATAGCAAATCTGACGCGCGCGACACATATGCTTTTCCATGATGCTCGTTCCCAATATCCGCTTCAAGTCGGTACAAGCAACGTATACAATAATTCATTGCTTTTACGCTAAAGTTCATCTACCTATTTTTAGACGCACGGACGAGAAATATAACTATTATATAACTATTCTTTCGCACAGATAAAATAGATTAGAAAAGCTTTAACTTTTGCAACGCGCGAGCTTCTTAACAGATAACTTCTTAATAGCTTGCGTTTAAATCTTTCAAAGATTCATTAATGAAACCAAATAGATTAGCTAATCCAAGAAAAACCGTACAATACGAAAACTTGTACAATAATGAAAGTAATTTTAAAAAATTCAAAGTCGCGCAGTTTTTATATGTACGCGTTTTAATTAGAATTAATATATTTAAATTTATTCAATTTGTGCATCACAGGATTAAGTTTAATTTAAAATCATATTCGTATCAGTTTCTCATATTATATCTTAATGCATACACAAGATATCTAGAGATCGACTTCGAAATAGTACGAGTGTCAATTCGTCGAAGTTTTCGCTCATCAACGTCACGATTAACCGAGTTTCCATTAACCATGGAAAAGAAAAATACGTGTCCTCTATCATCATACTATTTGCGTCCGACATATTAAGATGCAAAAGTCCTCTTTCAGAGTGATTTGTTCTGCATCTTGACCACGACAGGCGCCTTCACGAGCTCTTTCACGAGCTCCTTTATGAGCCTCGTGTTTACTCTGACGTCCACGCGGATCCGCGACGAGTTGCGATAAATCATAACCATATCATAATCGAGATACGACCTTATCGCGAAAGTACGCGCTGCGATCGAGAAAACTCGGTGTAGCAAAACCGGTAGCAGGCTCGCGAGCATGATGACGATTTACGGGCGACAATGATCTCGTAATCATAGCTTCTCGTCACCCGCTGCTCTCGTTAAATTAAATCCATCCGAGCAAACTCGTGGCTCTATTGTCTATGGCACTTTTTGAATTATTAATAACGTGCGGAATATTAACGATAGATAATTTATGCGTATGTTCGCTGTATAGAATGATTGTTAGAAAGATCGAAGATATAAAGCATTATTTATGTAGCCAATAACGTATATTTCCTGAATATTTATCTATGTACATATTTAGAACGCTATAAGATTTTTTTAAATTTTATCTTCAGTTTTATGCTCTTTAAAAGTAAGAACAGTTATAAGATCTCTACGGAAAGTGTTGCAATTTGTGAAGCTCGAAGTATTTTATGTATTAAATGCACTCGATGCGCATCGATTGCTTTACATATAAAAATATTTCAACGCTCATGTTTTCGCTTAATGTGTTCTGATATCCTGTTGAACTGAAATTGTTGAACTTTATGCGCAATGTAAGCATAATAATTGCCGACGAAATGCACATCGAAATGCGGTCGCGTTGGTCTTCATTCTGGAAACCGGTACGGAGTCCTAGAAAAAAACTACAAGTACAATTTCACGCATGCTCTCGCCAGGCAAGGGTTAACAACGGTTAACCGACAAACCTTTTCATTATGGAAATAGCGACGCGTTCTCGTGTTTCTTCGTTGAGTGTAGTCGAGTGTACTAGGCAAAGGCTACCGGTTCCATCATATATGATAGAGGTTCCCAATCGTTAGATTAGTAAATTAGCATAATAGTAGTATACCTGAGAATTCTTGTGTTAACAATAAAAATTTTTAACATATAGAAGAACATATTCTAAGTCAACGAATCATTTATTGATAAGAATATTAACGTTAAATAATTATATTCATTTACAGTTTGCACTTGCATTGTATTATTCTTGCATTTAAATTAATTATACGATATGCAAATTTCGGATTTTATATCCTTCAAAGAGTTTTGTAAGAATGATTTATTTTGGAATAAATGAAATTTTTCTGCTTTATTTCTTTTTCAATATAAGATATTGCAAATTGAAACTTATTTTATATTAATTTTTTAATGCGATATTTCTTTTGCGTGATTTTTCTTCAAAAGATTAATCTGTGAAAGGCTTAACTTTTTTTTTATTTTTAAATTTCGATCTCAAAATATATTATTCTGCCTGATTTGGGAACCTCTGTTTGCGACACGAACACGTGTCCCCAGCAGTACTGGCATTCCTAATTCACGCGACGTTAATTCGCAATTGTGACGTGTTTCCTCATTTGATATCCGGTTAATCCGCATGCGATCTCGGGAGTCTGGACTATCCTCGCGTATCTTCCCGATCGCGAGATCCCGCAATGCGAAACTATGGCGTGTCCCGAGTATATTTAGCTACTACGCGGAATGCGGCGATTCCATCTTTTATAGAACGAAAACGGAGACGTAATCGCACGTCCGAATACCGGAGAGTCTTGAATTTCGTGGAAATCTCTTCATCTGAAGGCTAATTGGAGAATTTTATAGACTTCTTCTTCATCGAAAAAATACGCACGACTTTATTTCGCGAATGTTTACGAATCGATTAGTCTTCCTCGCGAGAATACATTGAATATACTTTTTTCACGGAGTTCGGTTACTAAAGTGAATCTCTCGTTCGCCAAAGAAAAAAAAGGGAGTCGAATCTTATTTGCGGAAATTTATCCGCGATCTCTCGCACATCGCGCTGTTCGAGTGCGCGCGGGGACACGCGTTCGAGGATTTCGGAATGAGGATAATTACATCGGGGTTCTGAAGATGCAATAAATTCGCCAGGGCCCCATGTTCGCGTATGGAATTTGCTGGGAGACGTCTTGTCCTCTACTTTCTTTATTTTCGCCGTACAACCTCCTCTTTTCTCTCTCTCTCTCTCTCTTTCTCATCCTTTTCTTCGTGGTCCGCCGCAAACCCGTAATTTGCCCGTTTAATCCTGCCGCGATTCCAACGAGCCCAGCCAGCTTCGTGCTCCGCTAGCGCCTGTCTGGTTTCGTGTCAAACATCGGATTCACCCTTCGGGAATGCCAGTAGATTTCCTAAAACTCTAGTTTGCGGTTCAATCTCAACAGAATAAACGGATAAACACTTTGAAACGATCTTCAGAAAAATGTGTTTTTGATCACGGTGACTCAGGAAACTCCAATTTTTTAACGCTATTTTAGCATGTACAAATTAGTTCAAATTTATGTCATAACAGTACATTGTTTTTACATATATGTGTTAAAAATTGCTATTTATTTTCTTTATATAAAAAACGTAATTGAAAAAATTAATGATTCTTCGCGATACGTCGATATAGCTGATCAATGCAAATTCATCTTCTTTTATATTTTTCTATTACTCTATATACTTTAGATACTTTTATATTTTTTAGTTAAAATTTCAATGTTGAAACATCATATCGCTCGGATACGTTTTATAATTTAATATAACCTATGTAATTTGCGGACTGCGAAAACACGTATTAAGTCGTTACAGCTCGCGATAATGGAGGAGAATATTGATTTTGCTCAATCCTAGTTGTCTCGAGAGTTTACGTGTTCATTTCCTCCTATAATCCGCGCGGCCTCGCTCGAACGATTCTGCGGATTGAAAAACTTTTCGTTGATTAGATTTCGTCGGAAGTTGTCGGTGAGATTAGGCCAAGAAAAAGAGAGACTCTAAGGTCGAGCGTGTAACGCTTCGTTTGCGTTATCCATCGCCCGCGGTCGTGGGATGGGAATCTGAGAGAAATGCACATAAATCGACGGTTTCGCCTGTTCGCCAGTCGCGCGAGAAAGTATCTGTCGGCGAGGCGCGCTAGGTCGGATCCTCGATTAATCGAAGCCTCGTCTGATCTGGGCAGTTCCGCGAGAATATCTTCGAGACTGCCGCGTTCACTTCGAGATTACAATACTAGCCATTCGGAAGGTCGGATCGAGTTTAACTGCTCTTCGGATCTTCAGCCGAGATCTTAACTGGCCATTATAGCCTATACCTTTGAATCGCCCTGGCAAATCTTCAAACGAAAATAATATCCTTTCTTGGAAATTGTTGTAGTCTATTAAATAAAATTATCCTTTACCGTTCGATCTTGCTGATTCGATATTACGAAGCGAATGATATTTCATTTTCGCATTAAATTTAGTTATTCAGTACCTAATTAATTAATTTGATTTAAAATTCGAGGTTCTGTCTGCGTTCATTTTATTTTGCGTTTCATTTCGGAGCGACTTGGCAGTCGGTAATCGCACGAATCCGACGAAAATCAATGTCCTTTTCGCGTTGAGTTCACGCCAACGTCATCGCGACGGCATCGTCGACGTTGCGTTCGATGTGGCGTCTCAAGGTCTTCGTAGGGGTCGGCCGCGGTAACACCATCTTCTGGTCTAGTCCGCGAACTGCGAACAGTGTTACTGTAGAGAAACGGGGAAAACCATCCGGCGCGTCGCGTCTATCGACCACATACCGTTGGCGCCGCGCAGCGTCGCGACGCCAGTCAGGGGGTTCACTGCGCTCCACCTTTCGGGGCGAGCCCAAGCCAAGCAGAGCCGAGCGTCTCGAGCTAAAGCGGAGAAGGATCCGCGTGTCCGGGGAAAAAATTCGTCTTCACAGACGTTTTTCCTTTCGGTCACCGTCCTCATATCATTATCGATATCATCCCCGCGTTGCTTTGGCAATATGTGGTGTTGTAAACGACTAGATGCTTCCGATTGGCCAGTCACGACCATCGTTCGAGGTAACATTTCCTGTCTGCACGTCGCTGCTGCTGTTGCCTTGTCTCTTACGTTCGAGACGCCAGTCAGTTGTTCTCGAGACTTGTCTTTTTCTTTTTCTTTCTCTTTCTATCTCTATCTCTTTTCCTCACGCTGCTTCTTCAGCTTCCTTTGGTCGTTCCGCTCTTCCACCGCTTCTTTGCCGCACCGAGAGAGACCAGATGGAGAGAAAGAGAGAGAAAGAGTATTCGCATACCTGTGCGAGAAGTGACGGGAGGAGATGAAGGTCGAACAGTGTCCACACGGCTCGCCAGGCCGTAGACCCTTGCGAGTTGCTCGAATTTTGGCGAGGATTGCTTACGTTGAGCCAAGATTTCTTCATAAATATTTTTCTTCTTGGAAGCTGACGATTGATTTTAATCAACCTTCCCTGAGTTTGCGTTAACAATCGTTAGGTCGTTGACCTAAATATCTAATAGGGAATGTGGGAAATAATGTCATTTTCTAACATGTTTGTGAACAGAGGAATGCGATTCACCTTGAAAGAGGTTGGCAAAATTGCTCGCCAATATTTTTGTGCCAACAGACAAATCCATCCATCTGTTTGATGAACTAGATGACATTCTTATCGTCAGATTTTCTATTTTCACGCTGTTTTATAGGGACTAAAAGCTTTTCAATCGATAGCTTTTAGCTTTTTTGTTGAATACTCGTCATTTGATTCGATATCGCTCTGCTTTTCCTGCGTATCAAGGTCGAGTACTACAAAATGGATTCGTCTCAGCTTGTTGAGTAGGTGATGAGAGATTATCAGAGAAGTTTACACTGATATTATATTATTCCTAATTTTAAGCAATTTAATATATTGTATGCTTGAATTCAGCTACACGCTTCTGGCTTTGTGTATTTTATCGCACCTTTGTGAATAATTACAAAAAAAAATCTTCAAGATTTACACGGATCAAGGTTGCCCATAGAGTTTTGGTATCAATTATTGACGAATAATTTTCTGATGAACGCGGTGAGGACATAATATCGATTACCTCTTATCACCTCAAGGCTTCTCAATCGCCATAACGACTGCGCTAAATTTAGCATCGGCAATTTCGCCGCACAATCATTTATGAAAACAAATCATCCGTAACCAGCTCATGACATAATACGACTTTGTTCGATCTATCGGAAGCCGCATATCGAAGATCGTTTCCTTAATCGCATTGAACGTTCGTATAGTTTATTTGATTTGATTCCACTTGTGGATGACGCAACAAGCGCAACCTTCCTCGCGATCATTGATTTTCCTCTTTATACTTCGAGCGCAGCGTTCAGCGCTTGTGATTATCCTTGTGGATGACGTGTGCGTGCAGTCGATGCAACAGTCTCTTCTGAAAATAACAGCAATTGCCGATTGCTTTAAATTGAGGCTGATGCGACGATTAAGGCGATTAAAAATCGGATGAGATAAATTTTAGATGCACTTATATTTTTACTGACTGTTATAATCTATCGGTTTATAGATCGCATCTTAATTTAATTCTATTAATTCTAAAGAGCACAAGTGAATTTATTGCGAAAACTAATTTTACGGATATTTTTATCTATGAACTTTTTGGCTAATTTAAAGAATCTAGATCTTAAGAATCTGGAACATTCTATCTAGAATCGTGTTAAATTAATTTAGTTTCATAGATTCTTTCTCTCGGAAATATTTATAAAAAATGAATTACTTTTTTGTACAATTTTTGCAATAACGGAGTACAAGCGGAGTTAATCAAGATCAATGAGTTGTCTTGTTTTTCTTACCAATGCTTGAGGGAAGTATTTAGAAGTATTTAGAATAGAATCAGCGGTATGTGACGGAGAGGTCAGCAATTGCAATTGCGTTAACACCGGACGTCGTATAACTGACATTAACTCCCAGATTACCGGATTTGGAACCGCGGGACATCTGGGACACGTTTCTCTGCGTGGAAACAAGAAGTTTCACGCCACGAATCTTTGTGTGTGATGTTTATATTAAGCCTTCGCGTAAAAGCTGAATCATTCGAACGTGCAGCACATGTTTATTTCATTGCACATGCAGTTCATGTATAACATGTTGCAATAAATATAAAAAAAAGTTATTTTTCTTTATATTTTCTTTTACAATTACTCTAACACGAATGTAAAAGCATAATATCAGATATCCTAATAATTCACTTACTCATCGTGCACGTAATCAATAGCGCTACTAACGCGATAATAAATTTTTTCATTGATCCGCGAAAGGAAGACCAACGGCAAAAATAACAGCTTCCGTTATGCGTCGGTAAAAGTATTTGGCACATCCGCCGTCTAAAGGCGTCGACCATTTGCAAGTTATTTCTGTCCGCGTCGACGAGACTCCTAATTGAAAAAAATTACTTTCTTACAATGAAAAAGATTACAATATAATTTGATAGTAAAAAATATTTGAAAATAAAAGATTTACAGAATAAATTAATATATGAAAAAGTAACTTATATTTAAATTTTTATTTTTGTTATACTAATAGTCATTTTTTTATCAACAAAGTTAATAGGATTCTGAAATTTAAAAAAAGAAAAAATAAGAAAAAGGGCTAAGAGATTTCAGACGTGGATTTAGGTGCGTGATTAGATAATTTCATATAAACTACATGAATTGTATCGAACGTTTCGACTCTGTTTTCTCTGACTTCAGCAATAACTTATTAATAAATGGAAATTTTACGTTCTCTACACGTAACATGATGAAATCAATGCCGAGTTATCGAAAGTCAGTCACAAACAGTTGGTAAGTTGAGTGAATTGTGGATTAAAACGACTATTAAGTGAAGTCGAAGACGAGAAAACCATAATCAAAACGAAAAAATGAACGATCCATCGAAAAATAAATAGGTGTAACGGGAATCTATAATAATGTAAATTAAAAAAAACAGTCAGCAATTAAAATATCTTAAAATGTTACAAGCATGTCAGAGAATAAAACGAGATCAGGATTGAAAATAATTTTCTATATTCAATCTTGAAATATTTTTGCAAAAGTCCCCATTCTTTCCAGAGAAAATTATTTGAATCGCGTGGTATTCGCAGCTGTCATTTCATGTCTCTAATTATCTTGTCGATTATATTTTCCAATATATTATATTAAAGGTTAAACCAACGAATCTCATGTTATCCGATCGAGGCGTTCTGTAGAATTTCATTGAGGAATCGTGACTCGCGAAACGCTACTGCCGAGTGCCGCTACGAAATGCCGTCGCCGTGCTTACGTGATCTATGGCGAAATCTCCATCGTGTACCAGATATCGTTGCCCACGTGTGCCAACAACGGCAACCTTTTCGAGAGAATCGATTCTGCAAGGCCCTTATGCAAATTCATGCGCGCGCGCCCACGTCCGCTATCACGTTCGTCATATGCGTAACGTATCATGCGTAGTAACGTATTATGCGGTTAAAATAAAAGGCGAGAACTGTATGTGCCGTAAATAGTGGTACAGAAATTAATCCGAAGCTGATGATTGGTTATATTTTATATTTTATATTTCTTGATTATATTTCCGTATTTTTATGATATTCTCTCTCATATCCTTGTCATTTATTTCTATATATTTATCTCTTCATAATTATTGGTCCCAGGTATACTTATGGCACTGTTCTCTTGACGTTTTAAATGTTTTTCACGGCGGAAGCTGTTTAATTAACTTATTTCATGAGGAGCGACGATGGTGTAAAGGGACAAGTTTCCGATGCGAGAGACGTGGTTATAAGAAACTAGGAAAGCTTATAATTAATTATAATTACTATTAACTTGACATCATTACAAGTGCGACTTTCATCGTCAGTCCGAAACTTTCAAAAGTTAAGTATCTCGTTTAATTGCACCACAGTGAAAACCATCTTTGCGATACAAACGCAATGCAATTCCGGATAATTTCATTTATTCATTATATATTCCTTGATTAAATTATTAAGCAAATCATTAACATCGCAACAACCATCTAGATTTTCTCTGCTCTTCTCTCCATCAACCTAGCGCGAAATTGATATGACGCTTCGAGCGATCCGAGACGAATTCTGCCGTTATATTTCCTGTCGATGGTTCAAAATAATTTGTTGCAAAATAAAACCAAAGTAATATTATACGTTTTTTGCTTCGAAAACATCAAAACAAATCCACCGTGGTCGTTGAATTTACAAATCCGCGATCACGAATCACATATGAAAACTACACAATTGATCCTCTTTTAAAAAGACCTAATTAATCCTAGTTGGAGGCTGAAATACACGCTTAATTATATTATCTATTACTATAATTATATTATGTCAAAGAATTCTGATTCTTGATTCATCTTTTATGGTTTGTCGCGAGAGAAGAGATTCGACAAATTATTCGACATGGATTTAGATTGACGAACGTCTGTCTTTTTTTAATTCTGTTTGACAATATCTCTCAACATTTTTCTAAATATATTTTACAATCATTTTAGATTGCTACCGTCATTTTTGCTACAGGAAAATTAATTTAAAGTTCGACAAAGAGAAAAAAATAAGAAGTGGTACACTTTGGTATAACCCTGATCTGATACAAAAACCTTGAGCGGTGTATATATATATATATATATATATATATATGTATATATATATCGCATAATATGAATTGCGGCAGCTCTCACGAATCATCGAGCCGGATCGAGGAACCGTCGATTATCGAAGCATGGTGGCCCCGGGCATGGTGCATATTCGATCGAGCGATCGATGGCATTCAGAAGTCGTCGTTGGCTATCGGTTAATGCGATCGGATTCGAGACGATGATCGCTAATCAGCGTATTGCGAATCGGTCTCTCCCCGAGAGAAAACACAGCCTGTCTCGTGGTAGCCGAGTTCCGTAATCCCGTGCGACGGCTGGCGGATTCTTGAGGATAGTAATTACAGTGCTTAACGAACAACCGTGGGCAGCTGCCACTTATCGACACCGGGTACCAATGAACGCTCGTTTATCAGTCTCTTTCTCTTTCGACCGCGTATCGGATTGTCTCAAAACAAAAAACGCGCAGAAATGTCTCTGAATATGAAGGATATGGAAGGATATGAAAAGATATATAATATATATAAGATGCTCTACAGAGATTACGTAAAATATTTATTAAATAGGATTATTAACCCAATGGAATTTTTCTAACGTAGAAAATTAAATTTTGTCAAGCAGAAAGAATCCGAATACATCTTTAAGAGACAGTTGGTCTCACTTTGCTAGCGCAGGAAAATTTTAATAATTGTAAGATGAATCATATCTTGATAAAAGCTGTAAATATCTTTGACTGCGAGAAAGTTAGCGAACAAAAGTACTGACGCGAGGGAAGAGAACGATGACGGAGATGAGAAACGTCGATATCTCGCTGCCCTGATCATGCCTCGCGACACGATCATCGATCACAATCGCTGCCAGATCGAATCAACAAATAAAGCATTACATCTCGCGCGTAATGATGAGATTCATTTCTGTCGTGTCTAACGGGGTCGTTTCTTCCCGATATAAAGCATCACGCTGTACAGACCAGCGATGGGAGTGTTACGGAGCCGTGTCGTAAATCGAAACGGCGGAGAACTGTACCGGGAACCCATAACTCATAGACGAGACCGTTGCAGCAATTTAAATAAAACCTTTCGTAAATATCGTCCGCTCCGCTCGATGCCCTAATTAACGGTTGCCTTTTTCTCATAGGCTCCTCACGATTAGGCGTAAAAACGAGCGTTGCGAGACCGATTGAAGGCTACCGTCCTGATTACAAACGCATAATTGCGCCGTTAACGGACGTGTTTTGACCTCCTCGTAATTAAAAAAATAATGACCGATTCTCTACCCTAATTCTTTCCGATCGCTTCTTCCTCTCATGTAACGTCGCATCATTTTATTCATTTTTTTTCTTTATCGAGGCGATCGGCTTAGGATAAGAAGTTCGAAAGGACGTAATTTAAAGTCGCCAGGATCATTATAGGTCCACATACGTTACCGCGTGTTTGTTGCGTGCGTTGCCGACAAAGTTATCGATAAATTACGGATTCTCATTATTGTATATCTGGCATTTTGATCTCGATATCATTTATTATTACTCGCGATAGCATTCGGAAGTGAATCTTAGATATTGATACGACACGATAGATGATTTTATAGCACTTTTACCGCTATGACGTATCCATATTAATCATGCGATCGTGGATTAAAAGGCGCATCACAGTGCCACAAAAAATAATCTGGGATGAGTTAGGAACGTCGATCGATCGATTTATTGCTCGAAGGGAGCGAGATAATTTATTTTTATGCAAATGCCGCGGCGAGACTGAAAACACCAAATAAGCGCATGCGCTCGATGCAGCCGCTCGCTTTGCATAATCGGTCTCATAATGTGGCAACGGGATTGTAGCTAATTAACTGACAACAAGAGCTTGCCGTAACGACGTGAAGTCACGCTTTTGAAAATAAACCTGAAAATGGAAAATCAGAGTATTACGCAGCGGAAATCATTAGATTCCGATTTCTCAATATTCCCTCAGGATAATACATAAATTTTTATTAGCTTCAATTTAATTCGACATAATTAAGAGTCAGTATTATTAATTGATCATTAATTAATATCCTGTTTGTAATTGTTAAACAAATACAGTTTGAAATCATGTATCTAATGATTATCAATGCAAAGAACACGATAAGACGCATTGCCGGACTGTGATTTCTTGATTTGACGCATAAATTAACATTTTCCAGGTGTAATGAGAAAAGATTGTGTCGTAGCCGGTTAGGATCTCCTGTTCGTGTCTATTTAACAAGGTGGACCTTTATAACCATTAATTATCGCGGTTGCATTCGCATTTCTCCTTTCTCTTTTTCCTTCATTCTATTACCATTCATTTGCATCAGAGCGTATTCCTTTGATTCCTGTAATTATGTCTAAATCCCGGAGTCTTTACAACTCGTTCAGAGTCGCCGATGTTGAGTAACCGCCACGAAGAATCCGTAACGAAGCGATAGCGCGCATTCGAGGCATTTATCAACTTATCCACGGCATGCTATAACGTATAACGTCTCGCTACATCACCGTGATACAATTTTCCGAAGTCATTGTTTGCGTCCTTTCATTGTTCACCTGCATTTAACTGGAATTTGAGTTATGCTAGCCATCGCACATTCGCGCTTGTGAGTTTGGTGAACAAATGCGATTCGATGGTTTTGCAATGGGAACACGATTCGAAGATTAGAAAGTTAATCGTTAATTTACATAAACAAGTGATTGTATTATAAATAAGTAACTGAATCTGTATTACAAAATTTAATTAAAAGTCGATTTAATAGTCGTTGATTTAGTGTCGGTTAAAAATCAATTTTCGCGTGAATTCTTCCTGTTCAATCATTTCATTTTTTTTTTTTATTCGAGATAAGTAAAATTATTGATTTCGCAAAGCAAATTAATTGGAATGCCAACGTGCAAAGTTGTAACTCTGCGCTACATTATCGTGAATGCACCGATCGGAGGATAAACAAAAGTGAAACGAGAGGTCTAGGGTGCACGCAAAAATAGCCTATGGAAGGGAACGCGTCGTTGCCTCGAAAGTTCTAATTTTACATACGGATTGCTATTAGTTACGGGTAGATTGTACGTGCAGTGTAATCATGACAGAAGTACATCCTCATTACATAATTGTTAACATTTAGTATTTTATTTTTGTCTGCGCGCGTTTCTCTTAAAAAATGGATTTGACTTATTTAAAAATTCACAGAATCTGTGACAATTGTATTGACGACTGCGTGCGACAAATAGCCAGTATTTATCGCCGTATGATTTCCGCATATTGCGGCTGCAGAAATAGGATAATAAACGAGAGGAACGCGAATCGCGCCGGGCACGTCGTGGTTCTAATTTTGAATAAACGCGTTGGGTCGATCCTCGCGATACCCAGTCGGCAGGAGGCAATGCTCTAAAAGCGTCTTTTGGAAGCGCGCGTGCTCCGCATTTTTCGAGCGTATCTCTCGCTTCGAATCGTTACCGCCGAAGGCACACAACGCTGATTGCGATTTCTCGACCACGACGTCTGGCGAGCGGAGCTCGCAGACTGGTGCCTGCGACTCTCAATGTCGATCATCGGAGCTGCAGATTCCTGCAGCCGTCAGCGAAAACGGCGTTGGACGATGATTGTATTGCTCGACAATACCGTCGCTCGTTAAGGGTTAATCTCCAACGAAAAAATATCATGGATATAATTATATATTTTTTTACATGAATTTAAATGAATTCGTGAAACAACGTTGATTAAATGGATCTTAAAATAAGAATTTCATCTCGTAATAATTTTTACATCAGCAACAAAATTATATTTGTTTCGCTGAAACGAATTTTATTTATCTTAATTTTGCGACTCATTTGTAGCCAAAATCTTTGCATGCTTGCATGGAAAATGGCAAAATTGTTGCGTAATATATTTTGCTAAATAAAATTTCTTCTAAGAAAAAATTAATTTTTTGAAGGCTAGACGAGAGAAATCTACGACACCCTGTGTAATATATTTGCGAAAATTCTTGTTCCATGATTTAACGCGTATCGACACGGTGTTCTGCATATTTAAGCTGAGAGCGAACAGTTTTTACGACACGTTGCCTACAGTCACTGATAAAAAAGGAATTGCAACGGCGTTTGATCGTGATTTTCATGCGACCACTTTTCCGGTCGGCTCGCTATCGACGCGTATCGACCAAGCTATTCAATTAAATTTCCCCATCGGAGTGTAATCAAGCGTCGATCGCCATTTACTGTATTATCACAAACATGCTTCTGCTCTTCTTCCTTCTTTTTTTTTCGTTACATTCTAATGATTCCGCGATGACTTCGCAAATTCGCAATTTTCAAATGAACGATGGAAAATCAATTTCAAGGAAATCCGAGATAAATGCCGAAAACTAAGAAAGGGACAAGAAATTATTTATAGGCAAACAATCACGCGTAGCAAACTTAATTGTCTTTGGTTTCTCGACGGAAAGAAGATAAGTTGTGGTCTCAAGTTAAAGCATTAATTAAAACTTATTATTTAAATTAATATGAATTTCCTTCATTATAAGTTAGAGCGACATTCTCTCATATGGAGAATCACATGTTTATTTTTCCTATTAGAATATTTATGCATTTAATATTACTTTTTTTCTTACATGTGTGTAATTTTCTGTTACAGGTGAGTCACAAAGTGCTCGATACAATTACGATCACAGCAGTATTTAAGGCAGCAAACTTGTAATTTCGTGTTTGATTTTGCGGAGCTGTTTGCGAAAATGATTGTCCGAAAGCCAGGTAAACTTTTATGATTTTTTGATAGCATGAAGACGTAAAATGACGTGTTTCTCATCGAAAGAATTTTGTAAGGATAATCCGCATAATCTTTCCTGTTGGATCTTATTGCAAGTCTGTTGTACTCATATAATCTGTTCACAGATTGTATGGCCTTAGAGGCGTTCAGGCATTATTTGTAAATTTTTTATGAGCAATATATTTCATCCATGGCCGTATATCTCAGTTTTTAAAAATTGTTTATACCGGAATTATATATGTTAAATTAATATTTGGATAAAAATTCAACACAAAAATTTTAACAAGGGCCGTTTTTAACAAGTTTGTTACAAAATGTTTTTCACTGTGTAGATCTCTCACAGACATTTTTCTCTTCAGATCTTATTTTAATACTTAAGCATCATAGACTTCACGACATTCTTTTGAGATATTTATGACCAATCTTTTTGTTAATTAGCACCTGAATACAGTGCGTGTCATATCTCATTTAGCGAAAGATCGTCTTGGCAAGAGTTCCAATCGCGAGAAGACGCAAGTAACGATCGAATTTCGAAAATAGACTTGGCCCGATTCGTAAAATTGTCACGACATTTATCTCTTCACAATTTCTCTCACGTTCCTTTTGCATGGAAAATTATGAGAAAAATCAGAGGAAAGATATATGCGTGTGCGTTTGACATTAGTCGAACGAAATCGTGGGAATTTCTCAAAAAGATTGCTTGTACTTTTACTCCTTTTTCGGTATCATCGATCATTTGTTGCAAAAATATTACAAGAGAGAATTTCTTGTAAAATTCCAATTTCGAGAAAATTACTTCATCATTAATATTGCGCATTTGTGTAAAAGTACAGTTATTATTTTCGGTTTTACTGCGAAAATTAATTATTAATTAACACGATATGATATGTTTGTACTTTCGTGCCGAAAGAAAGTTTCAGCGCAATAAAGCACGCTGTGCCATACTCTAATCTTTAAATGTATCCCGTTGCCAGTTGGCAACGATTGCATCGACGTTCCCATTCGAGCTAAGATCATGTCAGTTGATAGTAATGCTCCATTTTTTTGAGAAAGAGTTTGAAGAACGAGAAAAAGTTTTATTAGATGAATAAAGATATTTTTTAATTCTGAAATCAGAATATCGCATACGAGATATTTATCTCATCATTTTTAAATCATATATTGAAACCTAAATTGAAAATATATGTACTCTACTAAATAGAGTATTGCTAGAATGCGATTATCTTATTAATAAGAATTCTCAAATATTCAGACGTGTAACGCGACGTAACGGGATCTGTCGGAAATTAATTGAGTCTGGAAAATTGAGCGGATATTAACGTATGACGTGGTCGGCAAATATGACGCGGCGGATATCGGCGTGATACGGGCGTTCAATTATTATCAGAGGCGCAACGAGAAATGTGCCAACCGTTAATTGTCATTATCACCGTTGAATTAAGAGTAATTAAGGTCGAGACATATTGCGCGCGAAGTAATAGCGGACCGTGCGTTTTACTAAAACTAATAAAATCTTCCTTAATTGATCGTATTTCTTAGATAATAGAACTCGTATAATTTTTTTTAAATCTAAAGTTGTTAAAATTTCAAATTGTTTTTTTATTAGTTTATTAATATTTTTTTTAATTATTATAAAGAGAAAAAATATTTTTATAGACTATCAGATTCTTTAAAATTAATTAAGTTATATTTTACTGTGTAATTTGATAATTAGAGCTAATATCAGACACGTAAATCGTGTAATTATATGTTCGCAGTTTCACAAAATGATGTTACTTTCGTAAAATTATAATAAAATTATAATAATTAAGGCTGGAAAAAAATTAGTTAAAAAAAATAAAAAAATCGGATCTTTTTTATTTAAATCGGATTTTTTTAAATTTAAATCAGATTTTTTTAATTTAAATTTATTGTTCGAGTTAATTATTTTTAGTAGTAAGAAAATAATTAAATTTTATTACAAAATAATAAACGTTTTTTTTACTAGCTTAGCTTACTAAACTTTAATTTATTGTAAATAATTAGTAATTTCAAACGCTATAGAATTCAAAATAGTCAAGTGAAAATCGTTAATTTTAAATTAATTTTTATCAATAACTCTTATGAGATAAAACTTATTTTTTTATGAATATATTTGAATACTTAAATTTGTATACATAATTTTTTATTTACGAAGATAAACGCATACACTTAAATATAAAAACTGACTTAGCTGTTTTTTCGTTTTTTAATGCATTTCTAAGTTTCAAAAAACAAGAACCGAAGAAGGAAATAAAGAAGTCGCAATACGTAACAATCTCGGAGACATCAATGTATAATTATATACAAAATATGTCCATATATCTGTTCATATATCTTTTTTTTTATAAAATTACTGCACAGTACAGTCAGAGTATTGGGCATAATTAAATCATAATGAAAATTAACAATTAAAATTTTAATCAAATTCGCGATTTAAATCACTGATTTTAATCAATTGATTTAAATCGTTCCAGCCCTGGTAATAATTGTAATTCGCGTCATAGCACGATCATTTTTACAGCACAGAAACGACTCACATTTTTACTGAAAGATCGCGGCTAATTACGTGAGAAAGCAAAAAAGAGGACAATTTGTTCGGCAGAGTAACTCGTATGTACCGTTAAAATAGCGTAGACCTTATACATATCGTCCGCTATCATGCTCGCTAGCTATTTGTACTTGTCACATATAATTGAAAGCTTCTTCAACGCACATTTCACGTAATCCATTACAGTTTTCAGGGCCAAAAGATTTAAGAAGCATATGATCCTTTTTCTCTCTTTCTCTTTCCCCCTTAAGCGTTAAAGATAATTAAATTAATTTCACAAATACTTACCTCTTTTTGGAACTTTTGTCACTAAAAATAATGCCCTGTAATAACGATAATATCGTGCAATAGATTTTAATTACACACGTTCGTCTAGAGAATGCGGAACTGTATTACGAGTGTGTTTCGTTCTTTAATTATAATCTCGTCTGCGTTTTAATTACGAGATTTTTTGTTAGCATTAACATTGTCTATACTTGTTAACAATTAGCAAAACTACTAGAAAGCGTATAAAAAATATTCAATACGTACGATTAATTGTTGAAATTGATCTTCCGCAGCCGAACAAGTTTCCGGCCGTTGAATCGCGTGAAAGCGAATTATTTTCCTAATCCGCGTCCTCGATTTCTGTATTATCTTTCGTCCGGGTGGCCGGCAGACATTCATGCTCCGGATTTAAGTGAATACTATCTGAATCTCGCAAGTGCCATCATCTAGAACAATATACGAAAAATTCAGTTTCAAACGCTATTTATAATGATGTGAGACTATAATATTACTTTCACATATTTTGTTCGTGTTTTCTTTTAACGAAAATTCGGATTTATGTAAGACAAACTTTCTCTTATCTTAAAAAAATTTACTGCATTAATGAGTATGGTGTTAATGTATAAGGTTGACACATCACTGTCGTATTAATAATTAAATAATCGCGAAGGTTAATTGTTTTCATTTCTAAAAATTAAATCGTGAAAAATTATTGATTACTTCAAATTATTCCGCAAGTCGCATATACTGAAAAAAGAATTTAGTAATAATAATCAAGTCTCTATAATTACTGATGCTTTGGTGAAATAATTTCAATCAAATGTTTGGTTAATATAATTAGAAAATTTAGGTTGGCCTTAGGTTGGGCCAACTAAACGCTAATTTTATTTTATTTACTAATTATTATCAAACGGTTGATTAGTATTAGATGTATAATTAATTCGGTGTCTTTATCTTTAATAAATTTCCACAAATTCATTACTGGCGATGAAAAATAGATTTTGTACGACAACCCTAAAAGAAGAAAACAGTGGGTTGACTCTGTTCAATCATCGATCGCAACCCAATATGCCAACCTAATAATCCATTCACGCAACAAAAGTTTTGGTGTGCAAAAAAAGGTAGAGATACCAAATTAATTTGCACCTAATATTATTATGTTTGGCAATATTTAACTTGTATATTAAATATTGTACCAATACAAAAAAATACATTTGATAGTTAAGTTTCTTTTTTCAGTTACGTTTTATATCGTGTTTTGTATTGTGTTTCTCGCACCGACTTTCTTCGCGACGGGAACGTTGCGTTTGCACGACAGAAGATCGAGATACACGCCGAATCGCACGATCGAAAATCAGATGAATGTGCCGAGTCGCATGAGGGGAGATCAGGTACACGTCGGTTGCGCTTAGGTGCGAGCAGCCAGACGAAACGATCGACACGTCGGTCGGGGCCGAAGAAATCTGCTCGCTGGTAAAGGCCACTATGCGAGAGCGATCTATCGTTTAATGTCTCGTCATAAATTCCACACAGGTTAGGGCAACAGCGCGTTAAAGTGTGACAAAAGATCGATTTTACGTGCGCTCGCGCACGCGAAGTTTCTCCCCTGTGGCAGCGCGTTCAGGCTCGTAAATCACGGTCGAGATCGTAATCGATCGGTGCCGAGACTTTAGATGGAACGAATTTGACCCGATTTTGCCGAGCGTCCTGTTTCGACAACGGCTGACGGAATCGAGAGAATTTCGAGAAGAAGAAGAATCGGGATTTTTCCGATGGCGCTCCTCGCACGCGAGTCACGCATGGCCGAGGAAAGCGCGGCTTTCATGAGGTTTGCAAATTTATCCCGTTGTTCAAGATTGACACGTTCCAAGCATGTCGAAATTGCTCGCCGTGAGATACTCTGGTGCGCCATGAATGAAGGGAACTTTCTGTATCGATCTGTTATTTAATTTGTTTTGCTCTTTATCGGTACCACAATTAATTGATTTCTCCGGCTGTGTGTTCGAGTTAATTTCGCGTCGATGTAATAAGCGAATTCGATCGCGACGATCTCATTGTCGGAGTAGACCTCTGTTCCGGTCACGAGGTGGCATGTTTGACAGATCGCGTTACCGTTGACCTGAAAGGCCAGTAATAATAACGACAATCCTCGGTAAACTATCGTAATGAATGTCCCACATATTCGACCACAAATAGCGTCGTACGATAGCAAGCACAGAATCAGGTCGATGTTCGCAAAAAGGAGCGAATAAATTGATTGGAAAAATAACGAGTAAATAATAAATAAGAACACTAGATAACAAAACCGTGTCGCATTAATAAATTTGCTATGATAATTTGCATTATGGATAGAAAGAAATAATTCAGAGTTTAAAAGTTTAGAATATTAATATGGACACTAGAAAAAAATATATAAATATATACATTCGCTTTATATATTATATATTATTAAAAAGTATATTTTGTGTCGAGATTTCTGCCAGCTGACGTAACAACCGACGTGACGACACCGACGATATTTTTTACACTAAAGTTGTATCGATCAATAATTTCTCACGTCATCATCATTTAATCATACGTGCAGCTGCTTAGCTTGTAATATTATTAATGCGTGCGAGAGCTACGGGCGCTGCAAAGGTCGCGCGAGCTTAACAAGGTGTAACACGTGCGTAAAGACTCGCTCATGCCGCCTCCGTTGCAGGTGCGCGCAGTCCGCACTCGCTTGAGGTGGGTCACGGTTTATGTAGCCATTGCGCGATATTACGGTTATCCCCTTAGCGCTTGCTGCGTGCACACATTTCTGAATCACAGCCGTTTCTCCTCAGAGACTGCCCACGCAAATCGCAATAGTCGGACCGCGGCCGTACCTTTGCGTTTCGCAATCGCACTCATTCGAGCGATGACGATGAATTCGACGCGGTCGCGCTAATGCACATAACGTGAAACGAGAACTGCAATGAGAAAGCATGAATTGAATTTCTGCAGCGCGATAATCATACAATTTAAGCGCTCAAATTGAATTGGTAGCTTAAATTATTAATATGATATTTTACACTAATACTTTCTAAACTTTTTACTTTCTTAAAAATTCATGCAATTTTATAACTGGTCATTGATCGGATAATCACTATTTTGTGTGTGTGTGTGTGTGTGTGTGTGTGCGCGCGCACGCGTGTGATTGATTGATTGAAAGAATTATTTATTTAAAAATTAGTTTCTGCATAATTATATACACTACATAATTATATACATATTTAATTTTGAGTCACCGTAGACATTGATTCAACATGAAACTTCTGAGAAAAGCATTATTGGAAAGCTCATTTGCTAACACCATCACGTACTAGTTTGAAACTTTGGAACGAGTCTCAATAACGTCCTCAAAATAACGCTTTTTTAGTTTAGACATTGAGAATTCTTGCCAAGAACAGACGTAAAGTTTGAAAATTGGATAAAATTTCCGTCAGATAAAATGTCATTATGTCTGCTTGCTAGATACTTTTTTGGCTTCCTCCCAAGACTATTTTATAGATAAAATTACTAAAAACAATTCCAATTCTTCCCAAAATTCTTAAGCTTTTGAATTCCTTTATCGAAATCTTAGGACGTTCGATCTGTAGTTGCAATTCAATCGTGTGCATATCAGAATTTCATTTTTCGTATTGTAGATTATTAATAGAATGTGGATTTTCTCCATCAATTACGTATATTAATATCGCGTCTGCGGTAAAGCAATCGAATGAAACACTGTCACGTCAGACTCTGCGGTAACTTTCGAAAGTATCTAATTAGTTACACTTTCAGACGGACATTTACACTTTTAACTGGGCCACCATAGCATGATTAGTAACCATCAATCAAAACAACTTATAGTTTGTATTTATTCTAAGTAAAGTATTAAATGTAATTAACAAATAATATAAATTGCATAGCTTATTTGAGAGGTAAAATTCAATATTTATTAAACAATATTGTAATTCAAAACTTTTATCAATATATTGTACGAAGTTTGTCATGTTATCTCCCAAGATTGTTTTTAGCAGTCGCTTACTTAATATATTTTTTCAATTAAATGATGTTCGATAAATTAGCATTTGGATTCATAAAAATCATGAGCAAACTACTTTATTATCTATTTTATTTTCCGTTATAATCTGTATTTGTATAATGCGTATCAAATTATGTTGCATGTTTCATCTTTCCTTGCAATACTCGAAATCCGTCGAGGATTTCGAGCAGTCCGACCACACGCTGTCGTGACCACTTGCACCGCCGTTTAGAAACATCGTTCGCGTCTGCAAACACGTTGCGCACGTGCAGATCTCGATGTAAACTTTAAGATAGTTCTGCTTGACCGTGTTTGCCATTGCAGTCGAAATACATCGAAATCAAACCACTGATGTGATACAATCCATTGGATTGTATTGTCATTCGCAAAATCCGCGCGAGTTCTCCAGTTCTCCAAAGCGCGGGTATTTATTTCGCTTATCTCTAATAATTTCTTTGTAGAGGAATCAACGGATTTATTATCACATAATTATTTTTCATGAAGTTACGCTTTGTTGATTGTATTTGGAAGTAACTATTGTATATGTATTATTACGTGAAAGTATCTATCTCTGGCATCTGCTTTATGAAGAACAAGGTTAATTTCATGAGCTTAAGGGAAATCTTTGATGACGGTGGCAGTGCCATGTGTTTAAGACGTTTCTGGACCGTAGATGGAATAGCTTTTATGCGAGGGTCGCGAACTATTACGGTAGGATGCTAATATTTCACATCGAATGATCGTTCGATTGATCGTTCAGCACGAGTGAACACCTTTGCATGTCCATGAAGTATTCTTCTCCGTTTTGGCGCTATGAGAAATCGCGAAACGATTGCGTATCCGCGATCGGAGAAGAACTCGGGCCCTCGAGCTGTGAGCAAGATATCGACGTCGTAAAATTTTACGAACCGTATCGCGATCGCTTCGCGAAGGTTTGGCGGGATTCGTTGCTCATCATTCGTTGCATTCTGATGTATCTCGATAATACATCAAGAAAATTAAAATAAATTAATATAAATTAAAGAAATGGGATTAAGATGTCGTTTTATTGTAGAATTGTAAAAAAAAATAATGTATCAATTGCGATGCCGTTTTGGAATTTAATCGATAAAAGAGAGGATATATTTTTAGGTTTATATTTTATATCTTCTTTTATTCGTGGATCAGTTTTACCATCAGAAATATTTCGGTCGTGAAAGATAATTGAAACTGTTTTCTTTACATCGGCGAAAGCGTGAAAATTGGAATGTGATGTTTTTTGCATTAACGCAACGAACGTGTCTGTGTATTGCGAATATTACCATGGCAAAAATTACGCGAGATGTGATGCCGAGCGAAATTAAACGATTATCTTTATATCTTCCACGAAGTCGTAACAATGCTATTGCGCGCGCTTTTCTTTCCTTTGTTGAATAGTTGCGGGTTACTGGAACACGTACAGTACACGGATCGTAAATTTCGAAGCTCTTATTATGGCCGTGTTCCGATATGAATTGTTAGTACTGAAAATCTATAATATACATAAATATAGATTTTCAAGCACTAGCATATCGGAACACGGCCTATAATGGAGTAACGGTGTCTCCGTTTAACTACGAGAGTCGTACTCGATGAGCTCAATTTATTCGAAAAATGAATGTACTTTGAACGCGCCACGCGTATTATTTTATCTTCGATACAGTAGCATTATATGAAATAGTATGTCATTTACGACTTACGTTCCTCGAAACATGTGTAATTGCGCATTGCGCCTTTTTTTTCTTAAAACTACTTTTCTTAAAACTACTTCTTTTGAGTCTGTTTCTTCTCGCAATTTATTACAGAGAAATTTTATCATGAATTCGAACAATTTTAAATATAAAGAAGTCATCATTGTATAGCACTTGTAATAGTGGTAAAATTATTGAAATTTGATGGAGCTTATCGTAGTACTGTAAATTTGTTTGAAAATCTTAATGCTTGAAAAATAAGCGGTACAGTTTTTACATTACCTTGTCTATTCATTAATATGAATAGTTTTACAGTCGAGTGAAACAGTGTTTGCATTGCGTCAATTTTATACTATATTCTTGTTCAGTCTTTGACTAGAAGAGATAGATCTAATATCGTAAATTTTAAAGTAAATTATATATCTAAAATGTAGCGCGATGATTTTTCTTAAATGAATGTTCTACATAATATTCCTCGTTCCATTAAATCGTTCCGTGAAGCGGTAATCCTTCTTAAGGGCGCAACAAGAGATGGCGGGAGAGATAGTCTTCGGAACACGAGAAACGAATTGGTGACGCTGATGTCGTAGTATCGACCCTCCCAGTCGGGCGCCAGCGGACCATCACCCATGGCAACCCTCGCCCATTCCTTTTGCATAGACGAGGCACGGTGGTTATGCGCGTCGGCTAGACGTCTGGAGGATCCTCTCTCCGTATACTCTTCGTTAGCGTCACGGTCAATGGATGGTCGAGTACACTTGAGAGAGAAAGAGAGCTAGAAAAATAGACAGCTTTTATCACGTCTTCTCCATTGGCACCTAAGAAGATTGCCTCGGTTGTTGTAGACAGCCTGATCTACCAACGAAACTGGTGTGATTGACGGTTTAGAAGATTACGAGAAAAGGGGTGACATTAGATTATTGAAGAACGGAATCGACAGCTAGTCGATTATAAAAAAAAGTAAAGCTTTTTAAATTGTTTATATGGAGCAAAGTGAAGGAAGAGATAATTTGAAACAGCGTCGGATCTTGATCATTTAGTCCTAGTCTCTCGGCATCCATACTTTAAATACTATACTTACTTTGAGTCTTGGAACGAGGTGTAGAACATATTTGGATTAATCCGATATCTTGATTTACGAGGCAACTTTATAACTTTATTTTAACATTATTTTATAACAGATATTATATATTAATTTTCCTTATATATATTAATTTTCTTTTATTAACTCCAATCCGCTTTCCAATATCCGATAAGGGATTATCAATTGAACGCAATTATTCCGCGTCAGATGATTGACTAACAGATTAAGAGAGCATCGCGGCGAGACGTCGGCTATTAATCAGGGATGATTTCGAAATAACTGTTTTTAATTCGCCGATCGATTTCCTGTTAGAATAGCGCGATGTATTGTTCCGATGCTATTGACTCTCTTGACAATGAATAATCAGGATTGTGCGTAACGAGCAGGTAGATTACGCTGGTAATAGCGACGTATGTATAGTCGCCCGCGATCGTACCCCTTAATTAAGTCGGTATTGGATCTCTCCTTGCACGCATCATCGAGCGTATCATTCTATCTCTTATTTAGCATCACAGCGCGCAGGATAACAGGAAGCATCGGCCGAGGCTTTGCAGCCGCCGGGAAGTCATGCCACCGTGCATCGGCTTTGATATATTATACGCGATATCATATTGATGGCCCATACATCCCAAGAGAAGAGAGAAAGCATGAATGCGAAGCAATAACCCGCTAAACCACGGGCGGCTGTAAAAGCTGGTGAATTTTTAACGAGATATGCTATTCTTCACTGCTGCCTTTGAACCTCATTTTCAATCTGTGAATATCTGTGCTGTGATCGGCGTTTAATATACAGTTACCTTTTCGTGATTAAGATCTCGCACATAACTTTATTCTTTTCCCCGTCATTACGCTGTGCAAATTTTTTAATCTAATGTAAGAGAAAGCAAATATAATGTATAGTAAGCTTGTACTTTTCTACTCTTCTCGCTTCTATTTTATCAAAAAGCTGTGACGAGAGATTTTTTATGTGCGATATTCATTGCCGATCTCGAAGCAATGAATGCAGATAATTAGCCGATTCTCCTCGATTTGTCTCGCTTTACAATTTAACAGTCGAGAATATCAAGCAACCAATTTGGCGGATGATGCTAATAGTATCTTCGGATGTATCCCGAAGACAGCAACGCTATTATGTATTTAAAGTGGGAGCTGGAGTACAGGTGCAGCCAAGAAGTCGATAAAACGCCGCGATACTTACTTGCACATATGATTGTTGCCAAGCGTCGTACCATTTCTCCTGAAAATTCTCGAATTTAGGTAGAATTTTTTACTGGAATCTTATCTGATATCTTTTTTTGTGTACAAAGAATTCTCTGCACTGAATGAAGAGGAGCTAGAATACATACGACGTATATGGTCATCTCTGTAAACGATTATATTGAAATTTTCTTATCTGACCTATAAAACCGATGTTCATCTTCTTCGCTCACACGGAGGTGCACGTACGCCTGGACACACATTCGTGCTAGAAATTACATTATCCGAGAAAGTTATTAATTCTTTCTTGCGTGGATGCTAGAACGTTAAGACACAAGGCAGGGTGATAAAATCGATAAGGATCAGAGCGCGTAATCGAGAATCTTACTTGCGAGAACGCTACGCACATGCGAAGGGGTTAATTATCGCAATTGAAATTTTTACGAACAATCCCTGAGACGATGAGTTACGACGTCGTTTATGAGCTTGCGATGAAAAGATGATCGATCGATCATGATCGCCTTGGAAATCCGGTAATTTCGCGCACTTGACGCACGAAGCACGCGATTAGCGGAGATCAAAGAGAGTGACGGGAAATTCTCACTTGCGAAGACGCCGCAATCTATTTTCTTGCCGCTGTAGCGGAAGGGTATATTTATGGAAACCCTATCTTTTTAATAGCGCTTCTCCGATCGAAATGATGGACTCAACAAAAATGAAGAAAATTAAGTACAGATAAAGTAATCCAAGTTAAACAGCATAATTTTATGTTTTACTTCAAATGTAAAAAAATAAAAAATATCGCAATGGTCCCGATATATATATTTTATGTGTGTGTGTGTGTGTGTGTGTATATATATATATATATATATATAAAATTGAGTTTTCGATGTTTTGTAGGCAAATCCGTTTTAATAAAAGTGAAGCATTGCCTAAGAACCATAAATAATATTTTACAGTTACATACGTTATTATCCAGTTCACAATTGTCATATTTAATTGCAATTAGTCGGAGGAAGGGAAGATCGTTGCGTTTGCTACCACGCCTATTCCGTATGCGGATATAAAGTATTTACGAGCGGTTGCTTCCTGCTTGAGCGGAAACCTGGATACACCTATGCATTATCTAAGTTGGCAAGAAGATCAGCACTTTTAGAAAAGGGGAGGATGCGGCATCTCCCACGTAACTCAAGGGATACGATATGCTTTAACTCGCTAAGAGAGAGAGAGAGAAAGATGCCAGAGATTCCCACGTATAGAAGCGGAACCGAAATACTCGGAATTAGCTAACTATTTATGTTACGTTGTCTCATGTTAACTTTAATCAAAAGGTCTTTCCTATTCGAATTGTAGGACTGATGCCAGCATTCGACATTATCGAGAGACGTGTCTCCTTCGAGTTTGTGGTATTGCATTTATAACGAGATATTGTAATAAAATATACCTTTACGCGCACATGTTTACGTTTTTCGTAAAGAATTATTACGTATTAGTTGATTCAACAAAATTTGCATTACATTTGCTTCATTATGCAATTCTTAGATTGACTAATTGTTATTATCGAAGAAATATTTATCATGTGAGTCTTAGAAATATCTATGATATGATTATGATTCTTTCAATCTCGAAAACACCTTGCTTTTATCTCACGCCATCTTTTTTTATTTTAATGTTTCGCGATGCTTATCCTCATCAGGACATTCTTATTTCTTCGAACCATCCATGGAATCATTGTTAATCACGCTAAAAAGCGTTCCGGCTATTCGCGCGCTGTAATACTTCGTACACGAGCAATTTAATTTGTTCGAGTTAATTTACTTCGCTTAATAGAAATCACTTTTCTTCGAAATCTTGCTGTGAGACGAATTCCAAAGCCCGTTCGAGGCAGAAATGAGACAGGCATGAAACTGCCATATCTCCGGTAACGCAGGAACATTGCGAAGAGTCGCGATGCTTATTAAAAGATTGGTCCTGGAACAGGAGCGACTTCATGCTCGATGAGGCATGTAATCTTCTCCTGTTGGAATAACATCGATCTCGACAGGCGTGTAAAGGACGAATTAAGGTAGCGACGAACGCATCACTTTCTTCTAAATTATGCTTGTTGCACTATGCGTTAAAAATGATTCCGAAAAAACGTCATTAATCAATCGAACTTTTCATCGAGTCAAACTTGCATTTCACTATGCGTGTCCCTTTTATCAATCTTGTTTGCGTCGTTATATCCTGCATTACACACTCTTTCGGGAATTAAATTGAACACAACGAGTGAACACATATTACATGCGTTACAGGGAAATTAATTTTAGCTTAATTTTTTATCTAGATGATATATTATTCTCTATTTTAATTATATTTTTAATTTGGAAATAGGTAAACTTTTTCTCGAATTATAATGTGGAAACGAATAATATTTAATTTTTTTATTTCAAAAATATGTTGGAAAATACATTTCGAAACGCAAATCAAGCGCCTAAAGATTTAGAGATAGAAAAGATTTTTGCGTCCGCGAAAGACGAAAGTCGATCGCAAAAAGCATTATTTAATCAAGACGATGGAGAGTACTGCACCCTTGTCCGGTCCTATAATTCTCTCTCCAAGATACAGACGACTCGAATCCCGACAACCCAGAACACTGTCTTTGTCCGGAATTAAGCGGATCCGTCCCCCACAATTGCGGTTAGCATTTTTGTGCGTCTCGTGCACCAAGTATAGAATTAAAGCGAACTCGATCGATCTTGAACAAATTAAGATAACTTATCCAGTCCAATTATATTGTCAAGTAATAATTGTCTATAGTATTTCAAAGAGGCATCTTTTCCGTTGTTATCAAGCAAAACAATTGTTATTATCAATTCGTAGCGCATTGTTTCCTTCGAATGCATCATCAGCACGCGCGCTTGATGATTCATCTTTCAATAGTAGGTTATATGAGATTGTGAGCACGCACAATGCAAACGCGATATTTCAACTTCCTCGAGATCAGAGATCTCTATACTGGAACGATTGTCTCACAAAGAGTTTGAGTTTCAGGGACATTCGAGTCTCCAAAAAGAAAACATTTTACTGTTATATCGACAATCTCGGAGAAAGTAGAGTTTATCGAACTTAAATCGCAATTTAAACGGTTTATTTCTCTTCTTTTGAATATAAACACAGACAGTTTATTCCGTACAGACGGAAAAGTGTGAGAATATATTTCAAAAAATAATAAAAGAAATCGCGGAAGCAGGTAGACCGGTCCTTCGGAATCTTCCAGTTTACTTTCGTTCCCTCGGACGGTGATCGCGAACGATGCTTCTTCCCGTGGCTTTTTCTCTCCCGCCCTGCTCGACTTTCGCCGACCACATTCGCTCATTTAATTTGCGATCGCAAGAAACAGCGACAAGAATCTTCGAAGACGCGGAACTGTTACTCGACTTAGGCAAGAAGATTCACGAAGAAGGGGATATTTATTATCGTTAGCCGAGGAATTATCGTCGTTACGTTCCGTTCTGCTCTATGGTGAAAACGATCCTTGGTACGAAATTATTGGCGTCTCTTTGCACGTCTTCCGAGAAACGATCAAGCGACCTAATTCCCTCGCTCACAGCGCGATTCTCGCGACAAATAAAGGATTGACGATTTCTGTGTCAATTATAGTGTTCTGTTAGATTTCGAAGCAAAGGAGCGAATTTACAAAATTGATAATTGGACCATGTTTGGAGTTGTGATTCACAGATTATATAGAAATCTATTTATAACGTACAACAATGAAATATTGGAAAAAATCGATAAAATTTCGAAACTAGTCGATATCACACATTACACACGTATTTTTTATTATTATTAAAAGTTAAACTATGAAATGATTAATTAACTTCATGAATTCACGAATCTATAAATTTTTATTAGTTCGAATCTTCGAACACACATTTCTTGAGACTTACAAATCTTTAACTTCATGGATCTTTTTTAACAATCAACGGAAATAATTTACGACTTTATTATTATAACGTATTTATCATAAGCGGCATGTACTCAGTCTGTTTAAAAAGAATCTGCTGTTTATTGCAAATTTGAAAGCGAATGCAGCAATTACTTTGCGTACTTGCAAATGCGCAATTCGACATGGTAATATCCACAACACGGTGACTAGGTGTGTTTCGCATTGGAAATAATCATCCTCGTATTATGTACTCATATTACTCGATACAAGCACGAATGCATTGCACATGTCGACATCGGTCGGCATGATTCTGTGTCTTCATTATAATCGCGCGTATATAGATACGTTCAGAACACAAGCTGGGAAAAGGGAATTCCAAACGAGTAGTGATCGCGAATGTATGCATGTCCATGTGTAATATACACCACACAATATACTGCGTACGTTGAAACAGAAACGCAGCACAATCACGTAATAGATGCTTAATTAGCGCCGCATTCGCTGCAATGCATTCGTTCATCCGATTAGTCGAAATAATATTCGGTATTTCATAAACTTTTGATCGCGGCATTTTCCTTGTCGAAGTTAGATCGAGCATTCGTACGTGATTTCCCGAATCATTCTGAATTCCGCGGAGTGTAATGTACGCGAACGTCAGCGCAACTGTTTTGCGACGCAGTTGGAGCAAAGTCACGGCCACTCTCGGAAAAGAGTCACGTTGCGAAACTTGCGGAAAACTGCTTAGAACACGTCGTAGCGATGGGAAATGAGATGACGAAGAAGAGATCGTTTCGTCGCTGGCCGCCAGTAGAATGCGCAAATTACGGTGACATTAAGACGCGCGCTCGCCGTCTTCTCGTTAAACGATCGCACGCGGGAGAAAGCACGACGAAGGTGACGCAATTTGTTACGCGTCAATCCAGCTTCCCGTCACGCAAGGAAAGGATTGTCTTTCACGGAAAGCTGATCCCGACTAACTACTCTTATAGCGTGACATTTAACGCGGGATGGAGGCGCTTTGACAGCGTGCTCTATTGGAAAATATATCTTAATATGTTTATTGGCTATAATTGTCTGTAACATTCTTTCAGTGAAACCTTGCATGATCACTTTGTTGACATGAGTTTAAAGTTCGAAGTGTTATTGTTTGCCATGAATCATCAGGTAATTGAGTAAGCAAATCCTCCTTTTTTTATTGATCTTTTATTTTGTATGTGATCAATTAAGTGCTGGAATTAGCAGCATCGTTATAATTTAATCAACCTTCATTGTTATTATTGCTATAAATATTTCATATCTTTTAGTCTGATTAGTTTGAAACATTAGATAATATTTCATTAATGTAATTTATTGATATAATTGTTTCAATATTATAATGTCAATAACAGGACTTGTTTTCAGTTAAACTCATTTAATTGTCGATAAAATTAGGAACATTTCCGAATTGCCGGTGAATTTACAATTAATATAAGTGGCACAGATTATTTTTTAACTAGTGTATCAGAAATTACTATCACGTTCCAGTAAACCTTTCTTCTTTCATATCTTGTTGTGAATCATAAGAATGTTTTGAGGTTTCGAAATAACGGTTTGGTAATCAGCCATTGCTTCTGAAATTTTCATCAAACTTTTATCTTTTGCGTTACATTCTTTTTTTGCGACCTGATCTTCCACCTACATGTTCTGCATGAACACAATGTTGTAATTTATATTTCATAAATGTAACATCTCCATATCTTCGAATATGTACAATGTCTCTGGTTTAGAACGTTGAAAATATTTTAAGAGATACATTTTAGAGAAAAAGTTTTCTTTACATAAACTCTACTTGTCAGCAGAGGTAACAAAAAGTCTGTATCGCGAATCATCTATGCGTATCTTTTATTTACGTGGCTTTTGTTCGCGCTGCAAACTATCCTTTTACGAAGTAGATGCAAGGACGTGTGATAATCGATGTGACACGAGCTCTCGCTAGTAACGAGTGATAAGCAATCTCCGTCAATCAATGCCTGTCCTTGGTGTTCAACGGCATGATGTCACTTGTCTAGCAAAGCTGGTGAACCTGGCATATTGGTCTCCATACGGGGACATCGTTCGTCGTTTGAGTGACTTCGTACACGAGACACGCACGCGGAAGATCAGGTCGCTAGAAACGACTCGCTACGTTCGCCGAGTACGTAATGGTGAATCAATGATAAAACCTTGTCGAAGAAACTTCTTCAAGGTATTATTGATATTTGCCATTGTTAGGAATGGTTTTGTCGAATTAATCATCAATTGAGCTAATATGGAATGAATAAAAAAAAAATTAAAATACAAATTTACAATTCTGTAACATAAATCACGATCTCTCCTGTTAACTTAATTGTGTAATTCGGATTTATGATGATTGAGAAGAATAGCTTCTCGTCTTGCGGCAGCAAGAGCAGATTACAAGAGAAAACAGATTTTTCACACTTTGCAACGTTAATATCGATGAATTGCAAATTAATATCAAATTAAAGAGACGCAGCTATTTAAATGACATTCCGCAATTAAGATAAACTATCAAATTTCACTTTAATTGTGGTTAGATGTAATATATTAAAACATTATCTTGTGATATATTTAGTAATTTGACGATACTTATCAAATAAAAGTAATTAATACGTTAAAATTTGTGTAACGACTGCTAATCACTGGAAAAGTAACCTGTCGTAGTCGATTGACCCAGATTTCTGAATGTGAACCGTGAAACGTCGCGCAGATAAAATCCGATGATTCCGTTTATTCGCGAACGGACGTCGCCGTCGAGACGGCGCGCATCCTCGACACGTGCGTACCAATAGAAAAAGAATGACCCAATAATCCAAGGGGAAAGTCTGCACTACGTTAGAGTGACCGTTAGATGTAACGACTATTATTTTTCAGCGCTTCTGCGATTTGATTACGCCGTCTCATGTTGTTCCCTGGACATTTTTTACGATGTTCACTCTTAGCAAGTGGTAAAGTCTTCTTAAGGGTATACGATCTCAACGAAGACTATTGAAAGCACTAAAGGAATTGCAATGCAAAAATAAACATTATAAATGATACAACAGCAAACTTAATTTACAAACATTTTTATAAATCTACCTAATTACATTTCTCGTGCTGACAATTAATTTTTACTTTAAACTACTAATTTTACTTTTTAGAAAACCTAACCGACTTCTTAAAGGTCTTAAATCTTATTAGTAATCAATACGGACGAATATCTCATGCAATCGATTAACCGCAAGAAATACCCGCATAAGATACTGCGAAATGTTCTCGAAACGAATCGTTGTACACTCGGTTTCGGCATATTTGCGAGGTGCATTTTCCAGCGATAAGAACGGCCTTACCGCAAATTACCATAACCGCAACAAGAGCCGTTTCTTCCATATAACCGCGATATTCTTACAATGCGATTCCGCATTCGTCCAGGTCGTACCACCCACGTTCCTTTGCGATTTATGCGAGTTCTTCGCGTACGAATCATCGACCGCGTAAATGGCTCTCGTAGATGATACGCATATTTAAAGAAAAGAAGAGATTGCTCGTGCAAAGTAACGGCAATTTTTTATACAACAAATCATGAAAAGTCTAACAAGATGATTAAACGATACGATTGTGAAATGATGATAGCGATGTAATAATTAAAGTTTGAGTTCTACGGTCTATACGACAACATCTTGTAACTGTTTTAAATTTCTGGCTGTTTTATTGACTTAATTATTTTACCAATTTTGAAACTCCGAGACTGTTTGACCATCAGCGAATTTTTTTATGACTTTGTTATCGGGCTTCCAGTGGTGAGTGATTGAAAAAGGAAAATTTCTGCCATATATTTTTAATTCTTAAAGGATTGCGTTATGTCACTCACTTATAAGTTGATTACGAACTGAAATGTTACCACTCGGCTTTGCGACCAATGTGATTAACTTTACTACTTTATCGGGTTTCACACTTGGAATCCGTATTTTATATTTTTGCGTTTTTTTACTGTTGAAAATGACTCGAAGAAGAGTTCGAAACGTTCGAAGTTTAATGTAATGATAATTGTTAATTAAGAATACACGCTTATTAGCACTTCGACACAAAAAACAGCGTCCAACTCTTATTCGCCCTTGTGATTATTATTATAATAATTAAATTCGGCTGATGGAATTACATAATTAAGATGTCACAAAGGAATTATAATGAGAGTAGGATTGTCCTTTGAATAGTAAATTGCAGTAACTATCACCGCGACGAAATTTATAATCCCCCTTTTATAGACGGTTTCCAAGCCGTCTAATTGCGCAGATTATGACCCAGAAAATGTTGTGGCCAAAGCTATTTTAATGGTCGACTGGCTCTTCCGAAAGGCATTCGTTCCCTTTTACGTAATCTCGTGCAACCGGAAAGAACGGTTCTGTTATTTTTACGCCAAGTATGTTATTGTTCAACATTATTTCTTAAAATTAATTCTCAGAAGATACCTACTATTGCATAGCTGGTCAGTAAAATTTTATTATCTGTCATAAAACTATAATCAACTATAATCGCGTCGATGCGATCTTTAATCGCAAGGATGTAAATGTTGCCAATGCCGCAACAAATTTTTATTCCTTTCTCCGAGATATGGAATCTCCCATGCGATGCAGCGAGACCAAGCTCAATTCGCGCGAAAATCGGATCGGTGAGCTTTTCGCCCGTGGATCCGCGTGAAAAATCTCGTCCCTCCTGGCGCGGAAAACGCATCTATCCGCCCGCGCTGCATCTCTCTGGCGCCCTGTCGGTCGTTTCCGACGTCCGTCGGTGTCGCTCGTGAACGCGGTGAGACGGACCCGCTCAGTCGAACGCTGACCGCTGTGTACGTGAGACCGTTCGTGAGAGAACTTCGTGCCTGCCACGCAGCCACGAGTCCGCCGGCTGTCGAGATCCAGCTGTTAGACGAGTCGTCAGATCGACAGCCTGTCGCGTGGGAGACGTGTCTCGTGTAGAGGCTCCGCTTTACTTTTTCTACGTCGTAGCGACGAGAGATTGTGTCGCGCGGGAAGACTAATTTGTCACGAGAGCTGTCAACTCTCACTCGAAGGAACGCGAGAACCGCTTGAACGATCGCGTTGTCGAGATAGCGAACGGAGAACGTGGGCGGAATTAATTAATATCCCGCGCTGCGTAAATAGTGGAAGACCGTGCCGACGACAGTCTATCAATAAGTTCGCCTGCGGCGAGATAGCGCACAGCTGACAGTCGTGTGAGACGCGACAAGGTCGAAATCGTTGGACGTGTTACGCTGGATGTGTCTGTCACGAGCTATCAAATCGTGGAGCTGAGTCGCGCGTCTCATCGGAGGAACGAGCGTCTTGTTCCCTCTCTCTCTCTGGCATCAAGGCCTCGCGAAGGACCTTACTCGCTCTGAGCATGGGGAGGTGGGCCGTCTCCTAAACGAATTTAACGAGCGAACCCGTTTGGACAATTCGTGCCACTTTACGCGCGGTGAAAGATTGACCGGTGTCCCCTCTCTCCCTCTTTCTTTCTTTCCGTCGTCGACGCGCGACGTCGAAAGTTGACTGACCGACGTGACTCACGAGTCATTCTTGAGCTGTGGTGATTGTCACGTCGTGTGATCGCGGGTGCATTTCTCGCGGTCTTATCGCGTCACCGTCGAGAAAAACATCGATCGCACGATATCGTATTATTAACACATCGCCGATCGCATCTTGCAGCTGCCCGGGATTGAATTACAGAGGAAACTCGTCCTTGACTCTGAAACTCCGTTGATCGCTAATGTATCTCGTCTTTAACGTGGATTAATCGAAATTAATCGGAGCCAAAGAAGGAAGAATTGAAGAAAGCGAAGCTTCCCAGAACGTTGCAACAATCATACTCAAGCCATTCATTTTCTTTTAATTGAACTTCAAAGAGAAGATCTCTCACGATGACAGAAGACAGTGATTCGTAGAAGCTACCACAACATATCTGCAACTGATTCGAATCGCGAGTCACATTCATTCAACTCTTCCGAAGATCTCCTCGAGTTTCCGCTTCCTCGACGAGACCGAGCGACACGATTAGCTTTGCATTCCCGACATCAGAATTAAGTACCCAAAGACGGGGGCTGTTAGGAAAGGCGGTCACGTGCCACCTGTTACGAGTCGATCCGCAGTGCGGAAGGGTCGCGGGTCGCCGTTGCGGATCAGCGTGTCGGGCGTCAGGCGGTCGCAGGAGAATGCGACTTCGCGCGGCGACGCGATCCTGGCTGATCCTGGGGATAGGATGTTGACGGCCCGTTCGGGGCCTCTCGGGCTCGGCGTGCCGCGAACCCTGGGGCCCGCGGAGGGAAGCGATCATCTCTTTCTGCTGCCGGAACGTGCTCTCGTCATGGACAGCACCCATCTGCGACAGGACCTGGCCGGTCTGGACTTTAACCTGCACCTGAACCTACTGCACACCGCGCCTCGCGGCAACGTCTGGCTATGTGAGTTGTCGAGCGACGTTGATTTGTGTGACGAGAGAGGAAGGAAATTGTAATTCTCGAAATGCCTTCGACCTCGATTCCCCGTGGTTTTATAATATTTACCAAACTCATTCTTTCTGATTCACCTGGTCTTAAGGAAGAAAATGGCTCTGTCTACATTTATGTGATATTGCGACTTCTAGACTGATTGTGAAAAAAACGTGACGAATTGCTAAAGAGAATGATAAAGAGAAAAATAAAGATGATTGAGAAATAAACTCGAACGAACGATTGTTTCTAATTTTTAATAAGAGCTATTAAAGAATTTGATGGAAACTTAATGAGAATTTAGAAATATAATCAAAGGATGATATCTAAGGAACTTTTTGATGAATAAATAGATAAATAGAAAATAAAATCACATTTTTTAGTTTATATTAAATTAATTTAATTTTGAAGAGAATAATACATTATTTTATACTGAATAATCCCTATGCTTTATATCCGTTTATTATTTTAATTGAGGGATATTAATCGAGCTCTCAATTTCGATAATCTTGGATAAACTGCAAATAACCGAATTTGGTGAATTTGAATTCAAATCATTTGTTTTTCAAATCATTAAATAAATGTTCAGATAAAGACCTTTTGAATGGCTTATCTATGCGAATAGGGAAAGCGTCTCATCAACTTATCTGAATAGGGAAAGTGCCTTAATAGTATCGCGTTTTATTTCTGAAACAATGCATTATTACTATTTTTTAAAAAAGTCCTACGTACAAAACGTCCATTTTCCAGCTATTTCGAAATAAACGAATGCCCGAGTTACCCGAGTTAATGTTGACAATATTAATCTTATCTGCGCTGTAAAAGCCTTCTCTGACAAAGAATTTGGAAAATTCGGCTAACAAGTAAAGATAAAGAAATGCGATTATTACATTAAAATGTCTATAAATATATCTTCTGCAAGCCACACTTTCGCGTCACATTCGCAGTATTTATCGTGCAAAAACGTTGTAAGCCAAGGCTTCGTCGCGCGAGGATGTTCTCGCACTGTATATTTCTCAGTACTTTATTATCTTTTGGAGGTATATCTTTACGATATTAGATATGAGACGAGACACATCGTAAACCGGGTCGCGCTTCTCTTCCGTTATCTCTCGCGTGTTATACCAATAATGGATCTAATGGCTCGCATCTCAGCGATAGCTCTTCCGCAAAAAACCGCGAATTGCTCTCGCGAGATCATCGAGTGCGATTTTCGCGGGACGAAATTGCGAGCAGAGAAAACTGGGGAAGAATTATTGACAGTTGGCTGTTGTTCGTAAATTTTGTGCGCGAAATTCGCGAGGAGAAACACGGAAGAAGATAAATTACAATAGCGTATAAAAAGATGTTTTGCAGCTAGAAGGAAGAATCTAGCTTCGAAACTCGAAGTCTAGAAAGAGGTAATAGATACAAAGAGAGAGTTAACAGGTGCGCCGCGAAATTATCGCCAATTAAATGCTTTTTTCGCCACCGGTAAAAGCGTAAATGCTCGTGAATGAATACCGCGCAATTATAATGTTCCATCATCGTGCCTTCTTTTTTCTTCACGATTATCCCGACACGAGGTCCGTTAATTTGGCGGATGGAATTTAATTAACGCGAATTGGTGCGTTCGTTTTCGTTGCGCCACGCGCGCCAGGTCGCAAACAATTCCTTCTCGCAAACATATATTTATTAAACGCGAATACATCCATTACTTCTTGCGGTGCCTGACAATTATTACGTATTTCTTTCCTCTGTAACCGACGATAATTGGAACGGGACATAAGAAATAAAATTAACACACATGCGAACACATGCTGGGTATAAATTATCACATGCCCGACCAATGATGTTCTGCTCGGTCGCAAAGTTTTGGCTTATTAACAAAAAAATAAAATTATACAATTTAATTGCGATTTACAATTTAAATTCGGAGAGATTCGACGCTGTCAATGTATGACGATTTTATATTATGAGCATGTTACGAAAATCTTAATTTATTCGAAAAGCTTCGTGTCTCTCGACCGGCTGGAAGTTATTTGCTGAGTGACAAAGGAGTTGTCCTTTATTTCCTAAATAACGAGGGAGTGTTGTCTCTAATTTGTCAGGTGACAAATGCGCGACCTGTCGAGTCGTAAATGATGATAAATGGAAAATCGTAAACTGAGTAACTCACTTAGAGGTAATAGATGATAATAGGTAACGGATACTTTCCCTAAAAGTGATTTTCCTCGGTTTTTGCGATCGTAATAAAAACATAAATCTTTGCGGTAGATAATTGAAACATCGTTCTCTTCTTGTAAAAGTATAGTAAAGTTTTTGTTGAGAAGAATATTAAACTCCGTGCAAATAAATTTCTCGACATTTTTATCCTTATGAAAGTTTAGACATAAAAATGCATTTCTTACGTGTTTACTTCCCGATTAAGAAAATGCTTTGATATCGTAATTTTGCATGCGAAAGCCAAGAAATGTCAACAAAACTTTCCTTCGCGTACGATTGCTTTTATCTTAACTGTTATTAATTATTATAGCACAGTGAATGAAAATTTCCATTAAGAAATCATAGCTGCACTTGTTCACATCACGTTAACGGTTTACTCCTCATTCGATGCTTAGTGCCGAGCGTGAAATGATGCGTGACGCGTGTAATGATCAGAAGTTTGTGCGAAGTATCGGCCTGACGATCGCGTGGAAGTCGCCTCATTTGAACATTAATAGGTATATTAAATTAGAGGAAAGGGGGAAAAGAGGAGCGTTATCGTATCCTTTCTTGTGCCGTGCGCGATTACGGAAAGTCCGGTAAGAAGATCGTTACGATTTATATTTTATCAGCGATCGATGTACCATGCTATTATGGTTTTTGTAATGGCGATCAGTTCGCGACGTTAGTACTCATATTCGCGAAACTCGTAACAGAAAGATGTTGCGATTCCGAAACATGGTCGGTGGCATGTTTCCCGCTCGTTTTTTTTCTTTCTTTTTTTTTAATTATGACAGCTGTCCCCACACGCGCTCGACAGCACCGCGAAGATTTATGAACTCACCTGGGATGTATTTTCATTTGGCGCACCGCGGGTGCCATCGAATTACTCCTATAGTAGACCGTGTCCGATTTGATGTAGAAGTACTGCACTATGTTTCCTAGTTTTCTTACTTCGTTAAAATATATAGACTATGCAGAAGAGATGCGGCGTCAATGGACAGCTCAGAAATCGTGGGAATCCCGGAGAGCATTCCCGAGTCCTTAATAAAGATCTGAAAATATTTATATTCAGGAAGCTGGATATTTAAAAACGCGAGGATCTTGTTATTCGGTTCGAAAATTCAAAAATATGATGAATATAAAATTGAATGCTAAAATTGAATCAGTTTTTTAAAATCTTGAATCGACAAAACTACGCAAGAACATATAAATCTTCGTAAATCTAATTTAATTTAATAGCTGATCTCGCAATAAAATGAAAATTTTTTAAAATATCGTTCAGAATACCATTCTATTTCATTGCAATTTGCGATAAAATTTACGACCCCTGCGTGTCTAGAAGGCGGACAACGGTTGTTCTCAAGCGAATTCACGCAGGTGTCATGAAATTATTTCGCGTGTCTTGGGAGAACATGTAATATTAGCCTTACACTAGCAAGCGTTACGCTTTCGAATATCAATTTGCTAAATGGAGACATGACGAACGCACAACGTGAAACTGCGGACTCGATCCCAGACAAATTAAAACAGTCGTAAAACGCATTTATGAAACTGCGAGCCGCTGTCTTTTCGTTGCGATTTTTCATTTTCTGATGCTGTGTTTGAAATTTCTTATTCATAATTACTTTTCTACGAGACAAGCAATGTAATCTAGTTAGAATTTATTAATTCGTTCCACGTAATTAATAATCTTAGAAGTATGATTGATGATAAAATAAATATCTCAAAACAATCATATCGCTAACATGGTATTTACAGCATAAAATCGTCAATTCTGCAAAGTCAACAGTAATTTAATAATTATTTCTTGTGATATATCGCGTCGCGTGTGACGGGAGTAACGATGAAACGATGACAGCTATTTACCTTAATATAATGGTTCGATCGAGACTAATCGAAGAGATTGCTTCTTCACGTATTCACTGTCACATTACGATGAGTCACAACTGCAGCGTGTCACGGCACATCTGTCTGTGCTATTCACTTAAACGAAGCGCGATCGGTATCGATAGAAAGCTAAAGTTAAGGTCACGATAGAAGATATCGTTTTACTGAATGAAGCACATTTAAATGCAAATCCCGTGCGTACAATTACTGCACATTAATGACAAGCAAATCCACCTCTTCCGGGAAAGGCTAATTTCTTTCGCGCGAGATAAAGGATCGTTGAATAATGCAAAATGCGAGATATTTACGAGAGACTATAGTTTCGAAATTAGGTTACTTGTTTTTTGCTCGCGACATTAATTAACATCCGTGATCAATATTTTTCGTTCCGTCATTAATCATGCTAATGTAAGCTCTATTTTTAAAGTAGATATTCATGATACACACATCCGAGTAATTTAATAAGCCCACCGCCCCGCAATTATTATTACACATGAGCGCGCAGAGACATCGTTTGTATCATCGCGATTACTTCACGTCATGGTCGCATTCTTGCTTGTGCCATGACAGAATTGTTTTTACCGATTACGACATTTTTGCTTGATGATGTATTTCCTGTACCTTTCCTGTAATTTCTAGTATTCATCCATTTTGAAAACTTACATATATGTCTGTCCGCGTGGCCATATCTATTCATAGAATTTTTTATTATTCGATCCGATTATTATTTCGGGTGTTTTGCATTTAGTGCCATAGGTCGACACAAGAATCGTTTTGTCTTTGTTATTCATTGAACGCCAAGAAAAATAAAATGACGTTACATCATTAAACAGAAAGCACTTAGTGTCATTTTTCTAGCATGTACAATTTGGATTGGAATTTTGAATATAGAATTTTATTCATCTATTAACGACAATTTTAAGTGATTTATTTCAAAAACCACAACTCAAATTGGACGCTAAAATATCCGATAGCAATGTTGCCTGCCGTTACTTTTTCGGCGAATAAAATTAATCTTGGAGATACGCGTCACAATACAGTATCAAATCGGGACAGTTTCTTTGTGCCTAGCTATTTATTCCAGTCGATTGAACGTTCGGGCAGCTTGACCAACTGTAATCCGATCGTGTAGTTTAATTATTATCCGGTAAGGGTGATGGTATCATCTTTCGCAGGTTCAATATTAATGTGCCGATAATGTCACGCACAAAATCTCGATTCGCTTTTTTTTCTTTTCCGACGACGTAAATACACGCACGAAGGCATGTATGCTAAAGAGGCGATATTCTTTCGCAGTCTAATTCCGCGATCAAGACTAATGGGTTGCGACTTGGACGCTATTTGCGATAAGCGGCGCAAGTGTGTCACGGTTATTAAAAGCTTTCGCGATGAGACATGGCCAGTTAGAGCACTTGGAACGTTGCTGGAGCCTGGCCGACACAGCATCGTGCAATTTCTTGTTTTTCTCGCCCACCTTAACTGTTTTCTTCTTCCTTGTGTATTGCACTTTGCTGAAGATGATTCTTGTCGTAAATTAGATTTTTGGAACGGAAGTTCTGACTCATCGATTTGCTTTTGCGAAATACAATCACACGTTCGGGATAGCGGACGTGCTAAGAAACGTTGTAAGCTTGAGAGAGAAAAAATTTGCGGGCGCAGTCGGAAGGGAAATTTAGAAAGTTCTATACATCAAATTAAATTGCTCATGCTTTGCTGTGCCTGTTGCGTACAGAGGAATATTTGTAACAACGACAGCTGCTAAGCAGTGGAGCTCGACTACGCGTATCCCATGCGATATTTACGAAATTAACGCGTCGTTATTGCGCTAATGACGTCTACAGAGTCACGCTTTGGACAATTTACGCGGAGTGTTCCCACATTATATCGAGTTATAGCGATCGCTGCGGGCGTAGGACGAAAACGTAATTCGAACTGAATTTCGTAGCTAATGAGGTGAATCAACGTAACACACATAATTCTAACCACACCCTATGTGGCGAGGTCTTCGCAATTATGGGGAAATGCGCAGATTGACCGAGCCTCGTTCTCAAAGCCCGGAAACGCGTGTCTCACGATGAGACGTAATCGACGCATGTGTAACAAGGTGAACTCGTACCGAACTCGTCTTGTTATACAATCGTGTTACGCGTTACCCGAAGCTTTTATCGTGGCAACTCGACAAATCGCAGTTTACGCGAGCTATCGATCGTGCAACGAAAATTCAATCATTTGAAACGAACGAGCGATTAATTTAACAATAAACCATAATTTCGCCGATAACGTTTCTCTCTGTCGAATGATTTAGAGCTCGCGGGCGAAACTCGGAAATATTCTCTGCCATCATGAAGATAAACTTTTTTTTTTTTTAAATAAAAATCCGATATCACAAATTTTTTCATTTTATCGATAACTGATTGAAACATTATGACACTCGAGTTCACGTGGACTCGCGCCTATCTCGTTGCTGTGTAAATACGCTGTGTCGTGTTTTGACAGTGACGTTTTATGGGGATCATCAAGTCGCAAAAGGTTCGTTGCAACCGGGATGAATCGCTGCTTTAAACCAAGTCTCTCGCAGTCAAGTCCGCCTTTCAGCCGAAGTATACGCGATGACTCGGTAATAGAATTATAGAGAGATATTTAACGGCGATAGCCGTTCCCAATGGCAGCGGTGACATTAGGTTTCTCTCGGCGTTCGTAAAGAGAGGATCCTTGAGAGAGCGCATCGAGAGGCGATACAAAGGCGCTGTTCATTCTTCGAAAACCTATCGATTGATGCAATATCGAGGAATTCACACGCGTACAAATACGCGTACGAATGTATAATAATGAGAGTGTGTTCATGTTATTACGACAAAAAAACCCTAGCTATAATTAACTTTTTAATGGCCGAAGACTAGATCTGTTTTTTTTTCTCTAATGTTTTCGTGACGAGTTAAGCCGCACCCGATGGTGAAGCCGTCTCATGGATGAATGGTCCACATACAATATTAAATCATACCACTGCGTAATCATCGGGTGAGCTTTAAAATCGATATATTGCTTAAAATAGTACAGACATGGCATACTTCCTTTATCTGCGTACGGCTTCATTTACAAGTTTCACGCGGATTGTCAGGTTAAATCGTTAACGAGAAGCAAAATTTAAATTTCTGCAAATACACTTTAAATTTTACGTATTGTTCGGAACAAGTATAATTTATTATCAATATTCGCGCGCGCGTATTTCTACCTATTTTTTTATTATATATACTAGAATAATATATTATTATATAATTTTATATAATTTATTTTCTAAAGAAGAAATGGCATTTTTTTAATCGACGTGGTTTATACGATATCCATGGAAGTGGAATTTTCCGCGGGCAGGAAAGCGCGCTAACATATTTTTATTACAAAATTTTGCGGGAGAAACATAACGCTATTAAAATACCGTCCACGCGATTTATCGTCTAATAACGCGGACGGAATGATGGAGAACGAGTAACACTCATATCTCGGTAGAGTTATTTCACAAGGACTTTGTCTTTCGCTTTCAAGTTTCCGACGGTTTTGCATGATTTGCAAGAGCGCATCTCGCTTCCTCACCCTAATCGTTTCTTTCTACGTCGCATAATCTCGAAATTATCGGTAAATACGCCAGCGCAAACTCGCGGAATTTACGCAAATGCGTACGACTGGCAAGGCCGACCATTGGTCGAGAGGAATCCCACGATCAATACCATAGACTCTGTCCTCGTTTCGTTAAACTTTTAAACGAAGAAACTGAACATTGTTGTCTTTCGTCGTTATCATAATTGTATTTTCCTCTTTAAAGCTCTTTAACTTGTAAAAAACTATTTATGTTTTTAATATTTTTTTTGTAATCTGTATAAATAGTGCAATTTTTCGTATTTATAAATTATACTCTTAGCAATTTTTCTTAATTTTTACGATGCTTCAAGATGATTTTCACCCGAGGTCGCGTCCAGTTTATGCGACTTTTCGAATTTGTAGCTGTTTGCCGAGCAAACGACACACTTTTACATGACGGTTATGGTTTAAGGCTGTAGTATGTCCGGGTCTTGCTCTACGACCGTAAAATTCATTTACCGAGAAGATGATATTGTTCATTCAGCGACCAGTTGCTGAACGGGAACTCGACAGTCTGGTTAAACGCATCACGTGTATCCGACCGGCTTGACAACCGTCCATTTTATCTCGATCATTCACTTGACTCTGTTATTTTCTACAATACGGCTCTTGAATGTTTTTGTATTAAACGGCAGTTGTTTGCGCGCAGAGAGTCTATAAAATAAATCAGTGTTCTTGCGAGCCTCTGTAAATATATTAATCCTTCTTAAACCTTCGAATGATTCCTGATACTTGAGACGATCCTTGAAATGTGTATAATATTTTTAAAATATCACCGTTAAAATAAAGTATGTAACAAGATAATAATGTCATTAATTGTATGTAATGTGATTTTGCGTAATAAAATTACCTAAGCAATCGTAAATATTTCGTTACACAGAAAATCTAATTACATTAAAATGAAATTTACACAGAGTGAGATAAGTAAATACATAGTTACGTCAGAGAACCAGACAGATAAAATAATACGTAGTGAGCATGAAAGTACAAAAGAACAGAACAAAGTTAAAAACATAATTTCACGTTATCCTACTCGGCGGTTTTATTTAGATTGATATGGGTATCGCACGATCGAACGAAGAATGCATGACGCCGATCCCACTCGATTATTATCAAGGGATACGTAACAAAAGTAGTTGCAAAATAATACATTGGCGTGCACACCGTCGTTAGCGTGTTACGTCAGTTTCTGCCGAACTCCGTACTGCCGCGTTCGAGTTTAATTAAATCCGCCGGACATGTTTGAAATCCAACATTACTTACTTAACGTTTACGCAACTTTACGATCGCTCGACAGAAATTTCAACGTGTGCACCGGTCCGTAATCGTCATCGATCCGCTGAAAAGCGATCGACAGTATTGCATACTAAACGTAAGAAGTGTATTTAACTGTTTTTTTATGTATGCATTAATTTTTTAGCATTTTTGCAATATTTATTTACGCTCTATTTATTTTGTGACATTGTAATTATAATAATTTTTTGTAATATAAATTGTAGGAGGAATATTTTTTTCCATTGAATTTGACCTCAAAGCTATTCTGATAAATTGATAGCTGCAGCATTTTACGACGCTACTATGGCTGCTTGCCGATATTCATTGCCAGTACCGAAAACTTATAGTGTACATAACGTGTATTATAGATTTTCAGTACTGGCAGTGAATATCGGAATGCAGCCTATCTCTAGCAGGTAGAACTTTTTTAAGGAAAATTATTTTCTGGAAAGACATACACATGCACACATCGGATTCACAATCTTCTTCATGGTGAGCCTTTAATTAAAAGAAGCTATCAAATATTTTTAGTCTCACAAACGACAAACATGACAACTTTGAGAAAAAATTTGAGAATTTCTTTGTGCGGTTTTTTTCAATGAGATGACTAACGTGAGATCAAGTTGACGAACCTGTTTTCGTGAACTCGCATGTTCTCCGTTCGGGCGAATTTTAACGGGTAAAAGGCGTATCCGGAAATTTGTCACTCGTGTGCACGATCAGAGAATCGATTCTTATCGCATTATATCTATCCTATCTTATTCATTGTTTTAGGACAAAGACGAGTCACGAACGACGGTTTATTTCAAAGAGACTATCTCGATTCCATTCGTTATATCAGCTACTGACGTAATCGATGTGTTATACCACGAAATGAAAAGAAAATCCAAGAAAATCCTCAAAAGGAGAGTCTGTTTGTCAATCCTGCCGCGTCATGCTGTCTCATTCGCAATAAAAACTTTGCTACCGCGTTTTAATTCCTGGAAACGATGCTTTTTTGAACCCTCGAGAAAACATTGCTACTTGAATTTTTATTAATCCTAGACTCTAGAGTAACAAGCATAAATAGAATATAAAACATACAAATTTGTCAGAACAAATTTGTTCTTCAAAGTACAAAATTAAAAAAAAATATTTTTATTATGTGATTTAAAAAAAAATGTTACAATTACGATTACTTTGATGTATTTAATTAAAAACATGTACCAATAATTTTGGATTTGACAAGATTATAAATCTTAACATAAAGATGTATAATCTTCTTTTTTGCAACGAGAGTACCGACTATTCAAGTAATGATTGTAAATGCATTCAAATAACGATTGTAAACTTAAGAGTTCCTATTGTTCTTTGTTCGAAATGTTGAACAACGAAGAGTCGTTGGTGCTACAAGACCGGAACTTCGCTTGCGTTCATTTCCTTTCGTCTAATATTACCGCGATTTGTCGTATCGCGTAAGTACTTGACTTGAGTGAATCACTTAATGAATTATACAGAATCTTAGGTTAATGTCTTTCTAAACATCTTAGTAATTTCTAGACAAAAATTCAGAAATGGATAACTATATTTAATTCTATTAAATTAATTTAACTATATTAACTATATTAAGTTAAAGGATTTTGTATGTAGACACTTAACAAGTTTCGGTCCAATTAGCCAAAAATTTCCTTACGGAATTCGCGAGTTTCCTCATTAGGAGCTCTCCAATTAGAGATGTAGTTATCATTAAACAAGAGAGATCTCTGTTTCGAAGTAAACCACTTCTAAATTTTTCTAAAAAATTTTAAAAATTAATTTTTTACAAGTCGTTTATAATAGAATCAACAACACTCGTGTCGTTCGTATTAAGGATCGTATTAACTTACGATCCGATGAAAATTTCAAGCTAGTCGAGAGCTAGCTACTTTTTGAATTCTCGGCGATGTCTTGACTTAATGTGGTAAGGAATCTTTGTCCGCAAAGAGGTTGAAAAAGCACGCGGTAAGTGCCTCCTATTAGGAAAACCTACTTCAGACAGACGCCCCGCCACGCTGCCTCCTCGTCTTCCTTATGACGGCAACATGTCGCTCTTTCAAGAGAAAGTACGCCAAGCTCAAAGCTCCCCGATGCGTGACTAACGTTGGCCCGTGCATTGCGTGAAGTTCGATCGATCGAACAGAAGCGATTGGTCGATGTATTTTTTTTTCAATCAGATCCGATTACTCCGCGATTTATGCTTCCTTCATTGTTGCTCTCAGCGCGCTTTCACACGAATTTATCTCCGCGCGCAAATATCGGACTTACATACGTGCTGATGCTGCATGATTTCTTTGTTAAAGTCACTGCACTCTGATGCATGTTTGGATATATGTTTAGTCAAGATGAAATAGAGAATCACAGGGTCAGTTTCACTTATCTCCGATTAGCTTGATGACTGATTAAGTATCAACTGATTGGTCCATTCTAGTCAACGATAATGGATGCCTTCCATTTAATGACACAAATTGACACAAACTCGGTCATTCTGTCTTTCTTGGTATCAAATGAGTAACAAAGACAGAACGACACTTGTGTCGACTTGTGTCACTAAATGGAAGGTGCCCAAATGTGATTGATTAACTACAATGAAATAATCGGCCGATCTAGCTAACTGGAGATGATGACACTGACCCATAGTCGATTAAAAAAGAGACGTATCTGCAATAAAATCTATAATCTTATTTGTTCTCAACGTTTGATCCCTCAAGATTCAAGAGGGATAAAAGTTTCATGTTTTTATGCTTCTACTACTTTTAAATATAAAGAACGAGTACCTAAGACCGAGGCTGTCCTACGCTGCTAACTTGCATAGAGTTAGTATCATATATACTTAAATCCGTCCGACGAAGCTCGAAGTTGGAGTAGTATTTTCTAGTGGAATTCAATTTCCTGATGTTCGCTTTGTCGTTCGACGACCGGAAATGGTGGAATGTTCGTCGAAGTTCTTCCGTCCCTCTCCCTTGAGGAATGAGTCGAAAGACAACGTTCTCGAGAGATGAATAATTTAAGAGTGATTTGTTGCATCGAAATTCTTTAAATTCTGTTTCATTGCACATCGCTGCTTCTAATTTAGGACAAATCGATTTCTGACTGACTTTGTGTCATAGAATCGTGTCCGAGAACTCTGCCATAGGAAATGAAATTCTCATAATTTTAAAGACTACGTCTTATTTTAATTTTAATGGACAGGTACGATGTGGGATTAGAGAAAGGAAGAGGAAATCTTATTTTAAACGGACGTGTTAGTATTCATATTCATCCTCGTCCTTTCACTTCTTCGCTTTCAACGTTTAATTAAATGTTGTACACAAAATTGCGACGCGCGTTATGATCACATGCATGATTTGCTAATGTGTAATTTGAGAGTCGTACGACGAGTGGAAACGAGCGTGCTGCACGAGGGATGTACGTGGTATTGTGTTGGGAGTTCTTTTAAGCTGTAATTAGATCCTGTCTAGGACATCGTGAATGGAAAACTTTCATTTCGATGCCACGTCTTATTACGACGCGATGATTTATGAATAGCGTACGATAGTGCGTCGCACACGATATAATTTACAATGGAACCGTATCTACCTTCGTGTAGCTTATGAGCTTCAATCTCGCAACTTACAATGTACCGAAAGGCTCTCTTCAACTGTTAATTGGTCTGCAATAATGAACTCCTTTGAAAGGGCCTATTTTCTACCTCATAACTCTGAAAGCATTCGTTTTGAGTCTTTGCGAAAGTAGGCAGTGTCGGCGATAGAAAATCATCTTTCAAGTTCTTTCAATTATTATTGGTCGAGAAATTCGAGAACTTCTAATATGAAATTCCTCTCGCACGTCTTCTCATTGCTGCTGCTAATTAAATCTTCAACAACTGCTAAGCTGTACAGATCGTGCTTAACAGCAGCGATCTTAATTATAGGTTTAATATAAAAAGGTTACATAAAAAGAGAGTCTCTCTCTCTTTCTCTTATATAAAATTTAAAGAAAAAAATTTAATAATAATTAATTTTTATTGTTACGAATTTTTGCTCTTACACAAATGTACTATATTTTATTTATTCGATTATCAAGACATCTTTCTTTGTATAACTTCTTCGATGCAACGCGTGCTGAATATTACAGAATCGGAGTCAAATTATGTAATTTTTTTTACAAGATCAACGTAATAAATAAAATTAATATTTTAATTTTGTGGGATTTTCGGAAATTCAGGAAATTCTCGTTATCTTAGAAAGAAAACGTTTTCTTCGACACGATAATGCACCAAAATCGATCGTTAAGGTCATCGCGGTAAAAAGACTCCTTGGTCGGCGATCGGGAGAGAACCGGTTTCTCTTGGCGGTCCAGCACGTGCCCAATGATGAGACACCATCGTCACGAGGAAGCGAGACATCTCTCCCCAATTTATTTCTTACTTTCTCCGTCTTCGCTGATTCTTTCACGCCCACGGCGCCACATTTTTATTAAGAACAAACGCTGCGTTTGTCAGATACTGACGGCGAACTATTCTGTTTATGATCTATTATCTTACTCTGTATCTCGGTAACGTAATAGTTTTACGAAAGAGTACATATCTCTCGCAGAAATAAAGCCATTTCTTTCGTACGATAAGCATTTGTCTTCGAGAAACAATTTTACAGTGACCATTGATTTTACCATTGGACTCTATTATGATGTTATCCAATTTATTCGATTACAAATTATTTTATTATTCTTTTCTACCTTATATCAATCATCATATTCTAAATAAGACTTCAGAATCTATAAACTAAGTTTTTACTTTTCCAAAAATTATTTTGTACGTTGGTAAATTTAATAAACGTTAATCTATATCGAATTTAAATTCTTTTCAATTATTTCTATAGATCGTCGTAATTGCTCCTATTCAATATATTGTTTTCTTATTTAATTTAACTAAAATAAATTATACAATTTATATATATAATCATTTCTTAAATTTTATGTATATATGTGTATATAATTCAAGAAATACATATATTAAATTTGATTCAAATTTAATTTATTACTTGTTAGAATAGATATTTACTTTGAAATTAAGCAACTCAATCATAGAAATGAATTTATTAGATGTGATTGTTTTTTTCACATGTTTTTTATTAAAATAATACATTTTGACATACACACAAAAATTAAATTATTTATTATTAATTATAAATTAATAATAAATATAAAATTAAAAATAATAAAATTATTTAACTCAAGGCATTGGTTTAAATTTGCTACTTTAATATTTAACAGTGTAGAGGATCGATTTTCCTTTAAAATATAATGCTGAATGTTCGGAGTCGTGTTAGATATTTGGCCCATCGCGATTATATGTCTTACATGATACAAGGTGAATTGCTGTAGAGAACAGGGCGGGACAAGAACATGATCACGAAGGGTGCAGTTAAGAAGTACGACGGTCGGTCGGTCGGTCGGTCGGTCGGTTGCCTCGTCTTTCAGGCGTGTTGTTTAAGCTGCGGGGGCGAGACAATCCGCCCACATCGTTGCATCGAACGAGTCGAGTCGCCGTCTCGCCCAGCATTTGCATTTTCTTCCTACCCTTCGTGATCAACAACAGAGCCTCGCGAAATATCAATGTTCGTGATTCAACGATTGTTGCCAGTACCATTTGTACCGATTGTATTTAAAGAAATCAATAAGCGTGTAGCCGCGCTCGTCTTCGCTGTACGATAGAATTATACATTGTGTCTTATCGATTGTTTGTGAATAACGATTTTACTAACAGGGTCTAGGTGTTATTACAACTTATTCACATTGCTTTGAAAATAGCTGAAAAAGATAATCTCAAATTTCGTCTTTCGTCAGTTTTCCTTGGAGAATTAAAATGGCTGATTTTTTAAGGAATACAATAATGCTGTTAGAGTTTTTATTGATGTAAAAAGGTATTTGCGAAATTAAATTGTTTTGTTTATTATGTTAATCGTTTATATTCTGAGGATATATATATATATATATATATATATATATATATATTACGTTTATATTTCAGATTATTACACACACATACACACACACACAATTTTATTGTCGGTAATTGTAGTACAGGTACCTGCTGCAGATGCAGTACAGGTTCCTGTAATCCAGATGGTACTGCAGAAATTCTGAAGTTGCATCGGCGCATGATAGCCATCCGATCGATGTTAACCCAGCAGTAGTTGGTAACTCAAGCTGTCGGGCTTGCTTTACTATCTATGGATATATACGCGATATCCACATGATTATAGTTCTAATTTAACATCAACGTTATGCAATCCATGATATTAAAAGCATTGTATTATTTTGAGTAAAGCTATGTCTAAACAATATTACTTTCAGTATCCATCTTAATTAATAACATGGATAACAACATTTATCAATTTTATTTCATATTTGTTATAATGAAGCATTTGCTCTTTCATACATCATGATTTATCATTCTAGTTTTTATCTATGTCATATGTATATAAATTAATTACTAATATTATATGCATGGAAAAAACAATTTTGCTGAAGTATCTAAAAATTTATCTAGATATAGATCTAAAAATAATTTTATTGAATTATCAAACTATCAAAATTAATAGGAAACTCATGGATGAGGAATGTTGTAAAAAGCTTTGACATTCTAGCAATCAGTTGGAGCGTTCTAATTATTTTGATGATCTAACAAAATCATTTCTAGATCTGTAGCTAAATTTTCTATATTTCAGCAAGAGATTCTATATTTCTATACTTCAGCAAAGTCATTCTTTTCGTGCAAGAATGACACTGCGGCATTAATGACGTTAAAAAGGAAAATAATAAAAACGCGGGGAAATATCGCAGACATCGTTTTCGCTCGATGTTATATAATGTCTTTCTCTCTCTTCTCATTTCCTCTCATCACCGTTCTTAATTATGCATAATCTGCAGCATCGAGCTAATTAACTGCAATTTACGGCCGTCTGATGCGAGCACGTCATGAATTCAGTGGAAAATCTCGCGTCTCTTTAGCGAGTTGAGCAGTTACGATGAAAGTCTGCGTTCAACCCCTCGCTCTTTCACTCATTTTAATATCGCTCTCAATGCGGTTTCCGCCGACTGTGTTTTAAGAAAATTAATCCCGACAGTTTTTCAATCTCGACCCGATCTCGTTAACGGGTCGCTTAGTGCTACGTGAACCTCGACGATGTTAAAATTATATATCAGAATGTGATGCTTTCTCCAAACAGACATTTTTTCAAAGAAAAAAGTAGGCGTTCTCCTAATGAGATGCCTTTTAATTATTTTATTCTATAATTAAAGCGGACCTTATAATCGTTAATCACTTAGTGTGTACAGAATTAACGTGCATATGCGGACTTTTTTCTTATTTAAAAATTTGATTGATTCGATTCCGACGACTTGCAAAATAATTATTACGTTTGTATAACAGCTCGTGTTATATAAATGAACAACAGCGCGGAAAAACATCGACGGTCGGTCAATTGACAATGAAATAAAAATAACCAGCATTCTATAATGCACACGACATTGTTTTTTAAAAGGCAGCGAGGAGACGGAGCAAGAAACAAAAGATTGCCCCGCGATTGCGACCGAGATTTTTTCGATTCGAGCCGCACGCACGGAAAGCCTCTGACCCACATTTCAACCAAGGTATTGCTCGAGTTCCATCACTTGGCTCCCGCATCATTTCTTGCGCCAGTAATTGTATCGTGCTCGCTGCAAGGGGATTTGTTTCCTTTATAAGAAAGAGCAGAAAGCTAGAGGATATTACAACCGACGAACGGAAACGGGAAGAAAGAAAAGAAGAGAAGGAACCAATCATGTTGTCACGGATGCAGCGCTCAGCTGCTATCGCGCGCGCGGAATACCTACAGGGCTGGTCGTTCAATCCTGGCCTAGTTCTGCAGCCAGTCGATTGACTTGCGTCAAGGTATCATTTCCTATCTCCGGATTCAATCTGTAATTCGATGAAGAAATCTTCAAGCGCCGATAATTACGGTGACGACTTTCTTCGCGATGTGATGTACGATTTATGCGTATCATCTGTGCGACGAAACCAAATAATAGTTACTCGATTTGCTCCAGATCCTTTTTTTGCTATCATCGATATGCCGAGACATTCATTTCGCTTCTATCTAGCCACTGAGAAAAGACCATTGCTGTCCCGTCCTTCGCGCATGAATTTTCTTAAAAATATGAATTCCATTCTGATTTTCTGGGTTCGCTTCCGCCCATTTTGTCTCCGTTCTTTCTCCGTTCCGGTCGTTATTCCGGTCGATGGAATGCAAAGAAACATCGATCGATTATGCATACGAGCACAAAGGAGGATATTGCGGGATACGCTTTCAAGATCTTTTTCCTCCACCTCGCACATTATATCTGGTTTAAAACAATTATTTTACGCAACATTGTTATCAACAAACGGCAATTTTTAAAACATTATTCTTCTGAACGTTCTGTAGTCAATACAGTTCGTCAATTGGACAGATTTGGAACAAAAAATTGGTCAGTTGTTCAAATTAAATAAAGAACATTGAAACAATGAATCTGAGGGGAAAGGCTTGAAAATACGAAGTAAGGACAAAAGAATCTCCTTCCAAGGACGTCTGGCAAGCTCGATTTCTTTGCAGGTGCGAATGATCTCAGTCTAACGTATCGAAATAACCGTGTTCGGGTTCATACGTTCGCGTTGTATGATACGCACATGATTGTAACACAATCGCTCGACTGCGTGACGCAACTGAGGAATTTCTCACATGATAATTTGTCCGCAAATTCTGAAGAAAATATCAGGAAAATCAGTAAAACGCTACATTGTGTCCTAAATGCTGTGAGAACGAATGGGCGCGCTATATCTTACCGATTGTTTTTCATGCTAATTAAAGGTGCGATTACGATATCGCAACAACGAGGGATCGTGATCAAAAGATTTCATTCTTCTGTGTTTAAAATTAGACAGAACACGGTTTAATACGGAGAAAGTACGATTTAATATGGTTTTTACTTCTTCTATTAACCCTTCACAGTTTTATGAATAGTAAAGTATCAAATTGCCTTTTTTTTTTTTTCAAAACGCCACAAGGTTCGTGATAAAAGCACAGAATGCTGAAAATGCTTAACTGCGTTTTTCGTCCTTCGGTCGGTGCCTTTGGCGAGCGACCTGAAAAAGGGACGCGCGTAACTGTGCGCACGCCACACACCAGTGACGAACGCGTTACGGCCGTTAACGAGGCTTTTTCTTACGGCACAAATTTCCGCGTGCAACACCTCGTAACGGTATCTCGTAACTTCCACAGTAATTTCCACGGTTCTAACTCGGTAAAATTGACTTTAAATCCCGCGCGGACATCGCGAGTTCTAACGAGATGGCGCAAATTCGAATGGAAGTAACGCAACCGTATCGCTAGCATTATTAGTACAAGGCGTAAAATTAAGATAATAAATTGGAAGATGAAAAACATCATTTAAAATTTAAGTAAAGTATTAAGCACATTGCTATCGAATCTATGTTATTGGAAAAAAAATCGTGTAGCACACGATTCACGTAAACTTGCGAGTCGAATTTATCGATAGCATCTTCGAAATGTTTCGAAATATATCGAAAGTCGTGCCACTTTTTACAAGTGGCAAGAATCTTAAAATTGCACTTATAAAGTTTCTACCCGTGTCGTTTAAACATCCGTGTAGCGATTAGAGATTTTAAACATGAAATTTCAGCATCGATTTGCCGTCATCTTCATTTTATTTTATGTTTTCCACGCCTAACAATTATAACTTTGTAAAAAAAATATTGATGGAAAATCCGTACGCAACTTTTTGCTCGAACAACGCAATAAATTGCAGGATAAATGTTTCTCGAGCAAAGTGCATTTCCCATGCAGCTGCGTCGCCTATTATATTCCTAGGCAATCTTTATTACGAGTCAAGTCCACTAATCGTACTTATGAATCAAGTAACAAATTCTGTTTCGTCTTAAAAGCCTTTATATTTCACGATGCGATCACATATTCATGCCTTTAATTGTTACAATTTATACAGCGAAAGAAAGAGAGAGAAAAAGGGAGGGAAGAAAGTGCTTTATTGAGAGAATAATTTACCTTCTTCACCAATTACTTTTCTCCATTTTTTCAAGAAGGAATTTCTTATTTTATATAAGTAAAATGTTTATAAAAAAATCATGTTATTCTGATCAGTGATGCGCAACTTTTTTTAAGGATCATTTTCAGCAATAAGTAAAATCATGCAAGCTGCAAAAATGTTTATTTTGTTTGTGTAAACTGGAAAATATTTTATATTTTTGGCTGTAAGTTAATTGAAAAAATTCACCGGTGCCATAGATTATGCATCATTGGTAAAAGAAAGATACAATAAATATACAAAAGACTTCAATATTGGGAACTTTGTAAAACCGTACTTTCTCCTGATTATGATATTAATTAAATAAAAATTGCAAATTTTCTAACTACGAAAGTCACGTACCGAAAGTAGGCGATGCATGCTATACGCGCATTACTTTTTAAGACACCGAGTTTGTTGAAGATTTCGTAACTGCTCGCCTTTGAAAATCCGATCTCGAGCCTAGAATCTCGCAAGAACGCCTTAAAAAGAAAAAGAGACCTATGTCAGGAATGTGGATAATAATCGTCGTGAATCATATGTCGAACACACAGACTATGTCGGAGAGAACTTGACTTCTTTACAAGATATTTATATCGCACGTCAAACCGATCTTACGTGTTTTATTTTACCGCACGCAGGCGAACATTTCATCATCGATTGACTTGAAGGTGGGAAATAATTAACGATTTGCCAAAAACGAGGCAGATTAAAAAGTTTCAACATATAATCGGTAACAATATATAAAATAAGCGCTTCGTGATTGTAAGAAAAAATGTTTTAAGAAAGGAAAAGATTACAACTAAGAGTTTCGACTACCAAAATTGATCGTTCTCGAAACTTCAATTGTTAATAACTTTTTAACTAAGAATATGCGAACGAAAAATCGATCTTGTTTAGAAATATGCAAACGAAATTCTAGCGATTAAGATTATTTCAATCTAATTTACTCAGAGTTGGTAGGCTACTGTGAAGTTGACTCTCCCCCCCAAATTTTGTCAATTTTTTTACTCAAAATGTGTAAATGAAAATTCGAAACGTGCATACATGTACAAACGATGAGCAACCGAACGAGCTATAGAAAAATATTTTTTTCTAATATTGGAAGAAGATTAATTTCAGACGCGTCTTTGCGAGATAGGTCTCGCTCGATCGATCTAATAAGTTAATAGAATTCAATCCATTCGATCTTCATTAATCATCCTGCATCTCGGACAAGTCTCCAGTTACTCCATTGAAATCTGCGAAGCTTCGACAGTTCGTCCCTCCGTGCTTTATTATGTCGCGTCGACTCGGAATTAGAAATTAGTTTCCTGCCATCTCCTTTATTGTCTTGGATGATCTTCGTCGAGTGGGCGGCAATTTCTGTGTTTCTCACCCACGGTATCTCGAGCGTTTCCAGTCGTCGCTTCGCTCGCACGCTTTGTATTTCCCCGCAATCGCTGCTCGGTGCACTGGTTCGTGCAAACCATGTAGACGGCCTTGCCTGGAGATACACACGCCGGTCACGTCCCTCTGTCCCTTCACAATCTACAGTTTCACATACACGGCCCACGCACGAGTCGTTCGCTCATTATTGTCGCGTTTATCCGCCTCTATCATTTCGTAATGCTCCGAAATAATATAATGATTCATAATTATTCATTCATAATGGTTTTAGGATTAACATAAATGAACTTAATAGGAATATGCTTGGCCATGGATGTAATGAATTTAACTAACTTTTCATTAGTGTTCAAATTAACGAATTACATTATATGGAATTTGTTTTTGTTTTATATTCCGAATTATGAATCCGATTTCCTTTTCTATTTCGCTTTAATAGAATGAAAAGCGAGCTGCGAGCATTAATAATATCTAGACCTGAACTATTCGGCTTTGTAACCGAATGATCCGTCCGTGCATAGGTTTTAATATCAAAACGATACCAGCGCGATGCAATCAATAGGCGGATGGTGTACAGCCCTTGTAAACAAAAAACCAGTCTTCGTAGAGTTTCAGTTTCGATGTCGAGCTACGAGATCGCGGACGTATAATCGTGAGAACTCGAGAGCTGGCTCGCTGGTGCGACGACTCTTACTTTTCAGCTCCGCATATCCGATATCCTTCAAATTTGCGATCGCTTTCTCATCTATTCCATCTCGTATGGACGTGCGAATAGCGTATGCGTTCTAAAGGCGAGTGAATAGATCGAATCCGGTTGCGTAAGATTTCTTGCGAATTGTACGAGCGATGATAATTTAATGCTTCTTGATTGGATAGGAAAAAGAAAGAATTTCTAAAGATGAAATTTACGTTAAGCCTAACATTTCAATATCAATGAAGATAATTAGTTCGATGTGTAAATAGAAATTCTATCATAGAATGATGCTTTTTATATCTACAACGAATATTGAAAATATGAAAATTATAATTCTGTTAGGATTAAAAAACTTCGATGTTTTTTATGTAACAATATTGCATTTATGAATAGAATGCATAAAACATAAAAGAGAGAAATTCGACTTTTTATTTATACCAGAATGATTTTCATTTCCGGACAATTATTGAGAAAGTCGACGAAATGAGTTCAGTTGCGCATCGTTATAATCTGCTTATTTTCCATCATACTGAGAGTGGAATGTAGAGATTTATGTTTAGAATAGTTCTATTTTATAATGGTAGTATACCGTACGTAGTTATTGGTTCCCAATAAATGTCGGTATGCTTGCGACATGCGGCGGCCGATACGGGTCACTTTTTCCACCACATTGCGATATTAACCGGCTATATATCGGTCTTTATTTGGCATAACGCATTCCGTGGAATACATTTCCCGACGATTTAAGAACTGGTCGCTCGGCTTTTACGGTCAGCGGCGGCATGGCAAAAGGCACGGAGGAATCGAACGGAACGAGTTTGTATTCGCGTAAAATCGTGCTGCCTGTAGAAAGTGTATTCGGGTACCTGCATAATACACGTTATAACGAATAAAGCTGCCGACTGTAATAATCGGAAAAACGGCGAGGTTTCGGTAGAGGGATGACATGCATGACGTAAAAGAAATCGAGCGATCAACTCCGTTTGAAGACTTGACATGAGAGAGAAATATTAAACCTGTCAGATTTCCGTATGATTTAAATAATATTATTTAAAGATGCAGACACTCTCTCAACGAGATTCCCATTTTTTATAGTTGTTCAACACTTTCTTATGTCAATTATCTATTCATAAATTATTCATAGCGTCCTGCTCCTCCGCGAGAAAGTGAGAAATGGATGCTTTTATCACGGATATTTTCACAGCACTCGAAACGGCGCGCTCATTGGAGGCCAATAAGAGAAACGGGAAAGGGCACCTCGGTTCTCAGTCATGTAAAACGTTTTACCGTTTTGTTATCTGAGGACCGTAACGTCCGGCACGCTGCTCCAAGATGCAATTTCACATGTGCCGTTGCATCCTCGATGCATGACGCGCGCAACTTGGCAGCCATGTCGCCGAGTTCTGTTAAATTGAATGCTTGCGCACCGGTGACGATCTCGATTATTGCGTTTCCACCTACGTCTTCCGTTTCCTTTGCACGCTCCTCGAATTTCTTGTTACATTTTCTTATCTTCGCGTTTCAGGAGATAGCCTCAGATAGTTTCAGATATAGATCTCAAAGTTCTTGCAATTTTTCTGATGCAATTTTTCAATCTTAAAATCGTTAAGATACATAATTTGCAATTGACTCATACTTTGAAAAAGATTGTGATGTAAGGCAATTGTCGTCACTTGATCGATAAGAAGCAAGATTTCACAAGTATCGTCACGTAATCTGCGGTGCGTACTTAAACTGAAAAGCAGTGCCCGATTCCTAGTTTCATTTCGCACTCGACGATTGCACAAGGGATTTAAAACATTCATGATAACACACCTTAGAAATCGTGCTTTGCGACTTGCATGTGCAATCGCGCACAAAATCCAGATGTGCAAAAACTGCCTAATTACTTAATGATCTCTACTAGCATGCGCACTTTTTTAAATTGAAGTATATATTAATAAAAAAATGTGCTTTGGTTTTCGCTGACCTACTTCATATATATCAAATATGTATAAATGTAATTCTTATTCTTATTATTCTTAAATTAAATCGCATGCTCTCACTTTTCCTTAAATGATTATCGTACTTATTTACGAAAACATGTATGGTGTATAAATGTGTATGAGTATCCACAATATTTTTTGAGCTCGGATTCGTGGATTCGCTAAGCCCAAATGACTGTATGGATCAGTCATTTCTGTGAGAGTTTACGCAGTTTCATAACACCGTCTCTGTATTACCACTTTTTAATTACGACTCTATTTATTTTTCCGTTTAAAACGAACTTCGATAATTAAATCTTAACGTATGCTACGTATAATTTAATTTATTACATTAAGGAATATACGTATTTCCGGATTCCTTATAGAGAAAAGAAATTTATTATTTCTTCAAAATATCTTTTTTTTACATATGTTTTTTTTATTAATATTATCTGCCACATTTTGTCTCTTTTTTAGCAATATCGTTTATAAAATTTTAATGATTTTATGTTTTCATGTAGTAGAGTAAAATTATGAGACTGTAAATTGCAAGGTAATATCGCGAAAAATAAACATACTCTACTCTTAAATGGGTCAATATCCTTCTCAATGTTGAATAATTTGACCGTTTAAGCTTAAAATAACTTTTGATACTGAAATTAAAATGACGAATAAATGACCTCTTTACTGTGCTAAGATAAAAATCTTATTAATATTTTAATTAATATTTTCGGAGGGTAATATTCGCGGAGATTTAAATGCTCAAGAAATTGCACACATCTTCCAAAAAGGTTTTGCTGAAGAGTTAATAACGACGGCCTGCTTGCATTATAATTTTGTTCCGAAAGATCACAAAGGGACAATCTCATTCCTTTCTTGCGTTTCAGAACGACCGAGTTCGAGAGATAAAAACAGCCTCGAATTAGAATTTTAAATGCATAACCCTGTCGACGATTCGCGAGAACAAGGATTAACGATTCCAAGTTTCGCATCGCGAGAAGAAACTTCCTAATGGTTCTTTTACGGACTTGCTAAGCGCTGATAGATTTCATGAACTTCATACTCGGACGCTCGTTATTTTCCACGGCGTGATCACTAATTATTCGGCTGGCTTTACACCGCCGCCCTTTGATGTCTACGAGAACCCATTATTAAACCGCAGCATCAAGATGTGCATCTACCTCGGGAATCGATGCGTATCGCGAAATGGATAACACGAACTCGATTTACATTTTATGTAGAACTCTTGATTTAAATTCAGTTCGCGACCTCTGTGAAATCTGTTATCGAGTTGAGTCTTTTCGCGCGTGACTGAAATGATTTTGGGATTTAAAATTAACTTAATAAATATAATTGTACATATCTTACAGATACGCTTAGAAACACATTTTACGCCTTTACATTATTATCGGCGAAAATCTGCAGGTTATTTCGAAGTATCTTCTCTCAGCATCAGCGATGATCAAGTCTGATGCTAATGTTGACAACGCTATGCGCATCGCGCCACGGCATTGCAAGGTCGCCCGGCCGCAAAAGATCGTCGGAACGAGAATACTAGCGTTGCATGACGCATAAATCACGCAGCGAAGGCACGACACAACGGCGTGCCGCTGCGCAAGATGGTGTCAAGCCGAGACAAATCTCTTGCGTAAGCACCTGTATGCTATCGTCGGCACGCAATCCACAATGCAAATCAGCAGTCGGCTCTTTAATGGCTCGCGTTGCAACGCGAGCACAATGCGTAAAATTATGCTTATTGTTGGCTCAAGACTGACTATCTCACAAGAAGTTTGTATAAATATTATTACTCGAGCATCAAGAAATGCCAATATTAGGAGGAACACGTGATAGAAGAACAGGAATTGTCGTCCATCCAGCGTTTGTTTTCCCTGTTTCATGCATCGTGTTCAGAATCTTAAGAACTCGCTCAATTCTGCGCCTATACGCGCCACGTGCGTCACGTCGAATTCAGAACGGCGTGCCGGATTTGGTTTACAAACCGGGACGCACGTAAGAAAGAGCGCCCGTAAAATTTTCCATTCATTGAACAGCCATTCACGCGGACAGTAACAACTTCTTCGTCTCGCACAATACTCTTATTCTTCTCGCGATTGGAACTTACTGAGTCACCATCTTGCAGTTTTCTAACCTCGCAACTGTGCCACCTCTACGAACGATTCGCGGAATACGAAAGGAGGAAGTCGTATCGAGATCGACCAAAGAAGAAATTGCGAGCTATTTTAGGCGGCTTGTTTCTTCCGAGCTTTTCTAAAGTCCAAGAAATACGGCACTTCCTCGCTTTCTCCGTTCACGGTCATTACCGTCGCAGCATGCAAGTGTTACATTATCAATGCAAATGTGCTCGCTAAATGTATATTGGATGGATACGTCGCAAGTAATGTGAGCGCGGTGCTCGTCATATGTTTCCTTGAAACCCAATCGGATCTCGAGGAATGCGTTTCCTTTCCGATGTAATCTCGAAATTATCTTTATCATACATAAGTAAAAAATTTGTTTTTCTAGCGCAGTGAAATTTTTTAACATTAAAAAAACAATTTATAGAGAGAATAAATATCAAGTGCATATTTTTCATATCTGTCAACGACACGAGTTTTGAGAAGAACTCAACGTGGTTTTCCACGTATTTTTCAGGCACGAAGCTGGGGACCGCGATCAGGGTCGTTACTTACGGTCGATTCGACTTTACGGGTGATTTACGACTGCCACGCTCTAACACCTCTCCTAAGAAGGGCTACCGCGAAAAAAGAAATATTGTTGTTATCTTCCCGCAACGTAAAACATACAGTTGATCCGATAAAAATGCTTCCTCCATCCACTGACAAGCAATATTATTGCTAATAAATTGCCGGGGCTGTACTTTACACACATATTGATCGTTCGTGTTGATTTTCAAAATCGATGTTAAACGAAACGTTCAAGCAAATAGTGCACACACGCACGTTATAACGATTTTTCGACTGAATTTGATTCTTTCCCTTCCGCTTCATGTGGCAAACATAACAGCGTTTATTTTCCTTCTGATCAATTTCGTAGATAGTATCAGTGTGTTATATCCACACTGTAAAAACAGATGTAGAGGAATAAAAATGGAGCAATGGAAACCGTCATTGTTTTTCGAAGCGAAGTAAAATAAAATAAAAATTTAAATAGACGCTTTTATCGCTCAAAATAAATTGGTATAATACAATATTTATTCTATAAGAGTTTGTAAGCCTCGACTATGAAAAATTTGTCACGATTTATTTGTGAAATCAGCGTAGATCTTCGTTTGATTGATCCTTGAATGATTGTTACTTCACAGTTGATTTACGGAGTTCATGGATGACCGCCCTTCATTCACGATTATAAAGATATCGCAGCGATATACCACTGCCAAAATGAGTATCATCGAAGCGTGAGCAGATTATGCTATCGACATTTCACGATGCCTTGAAGCCTTTAGAAATCATAGTAACTAAACTTTCTCGTAGAAAAATACATTCTTGATCAAATTCTTCTAAAGAATAGTGTAATACATTTTTAGAAAATATACATCCAAGATTTTTCTATATTTAAAAATTTAACAAATTCTTGCTTGCTCAAAAATTTACTTACAATGCATCATGCTATAATTGAAATTTTTTTTTTCAACAGACGAATAATAGAGCGAATAATAAAAGATGATAACTTTTGTAAAGAAACGAAAATTAATTGAAATTAATTGAATGATTAAATGAACAAATAAGATTCCTACTTGTAATCAAAAGAACGTCTGTTAGCGCCTTTTAAGGCTTTTCGTTCTCCGATCACCGTTTACGCTCTGTTATGCTTGCAGAGTGAAACTCCGGACATAACCATAAACGGAAAGTCAACGAACCGTCATCTGATTTTTTTCAGTCTTTTGCTCGATCTTTAACTTGGAAATTTTGGCCTTAATAATATTCAATAATAATAAACGTTTGCGGATGTCTTTGCTACTATAATCTTAATAGAGCGCGGTGAAAGTAGATGAGTATTTATACATGCATTCTAAGCGTTACGTTCTTCGGTGGCGGATCCAAATTAGGCGTGAAAGTCTTTTCGCTATCGTATCTTACTAGCATTCTATCAGTAAATTATTAACAAAAAGTAGTTAAACATTTCGTTTCGTTCCGTTTAATGCACAGGAATTTCTATGTATTCATTAGTCTAATACTACTCGGATGTTAGAAATACACTTTTGGATATCAGAAGTTCCCAAAGTCATGAATAACTCGATTTCCTCTTACTCAAAGTCATAGAAAGATCAAGTATACATATCTAAGATAATCCGGATAATACTTGGACGGAATTCGAAGCGCTACTCCATATCGTCTCAGTTGTTATGCGATCCGCCTTGTGACTATCTCACGTTGCACGGCACTCGTTTTGCAAGATGTGCATTGATAGGTATAATACAGGTGTTCTCCGTCCCTACCCTGTCCGACGACAAACGGCAATGCGAGACACCTCACCAAAGGTAATACGCCAATCCACGTGGTACCTGCGGAGCGGGACGCGCCGCGAGTGGGAGAGGAGTGCGAGAGCGTGGAAAGAGAGAGAGGCACTCGCGCTAAGGAGGGACCTGTACTTCTTCCAGCAAGTCAGTCACACATTCAGGCATGTCCGACGGAGATGTTCACGCTCGTTGAGCGATATATCGTCGCGACAATGTGCAGTGACGTTTCGACACATCCGCAAATACGTGCTCGTGGGATGACGCGATACGTCCTTGAACGAGAGGTACGAGTCACTTCTGGGAGAGAATGGGAAGCGAGGGATTAATTTAGGATCCCTCAAGAAGCTACGGGATTATCGAACTTCCTCGTGGTGTGTCTCTCAGTGAAATCACCGATAAAATGAAGCGCCGAGTGAGAATGCGTGCTCCAAGTGTTTTGTTATATTGAGTGCATTACCGTGTGCATTACACACCGTGCGGAATGCAACGTGGGTTGCGCGTCACGGCGCGTTGCGTGCCACCGCGGCCCCGGAGTGCGCGATTTGCCGGCAGAAAAGGAAAAGTTGTAATACACGGGGATTTCTAAATGTGCGAGGTCGTGCTGCGGCTAGCGAGTGCTCCGACGAGTCCGGGTGCTCGACTCTTTAAAATCGGCCGCTTTACAATCTGCGATCGCTCTTACGTTACGCTTATGCAAGAGTGTTAATTATATTTTTCTAACCGGTTAGTCCGGATCGAACACTCGCAATCGTCGCCTGCAATATATGCAATTGAAGATCCGGATAATTACGTAAAAATGTCACGCGGAGAAATTATGTCATTCAAAATTAGAATTCGACACGCGAGAAATCCTTTAAAGAAAAAGTTAGCTTTTCCACCGCAATTTTTAATCTGAATGCAAATCGAATGGAGATCCGATTGACAGAGAGAGATCGAAAACTGGGATACAGGCAAAATATTCCAACAAGTTTATCTTTGCGCAATGACATTCAATCTGTGTAAATCGAAAAAAAAAAGATACGATCTCGACAATGTACTTTTAGAACTTCTGAATGTTTTAAAATGGATTCAAAAATTATAGTATATAGTAATAAGGCTAAGTTTTGTTTTGCTTACCAACATTTGGAATATCAATGAAATGAAGGAATCAATAGTTCGCATTCAGAAATTTAAAATCTGAATCTCGGAAGCAGAATTTATATTGAGATGTAATAAAATAAATTTATTTTCGCTAGTGAATTTTTATCTCGAGAGACCTATCTAAATTGAATCTGTCATCAGCTGCGATTTTTGCTGGATGTAAATTATCCGTTAATTGATTAGCTAAACAAATCTCGTGCATCGGTTAGTAGCTACGCATAATTAAATGAATATATTTGTCGCCGTGAAATTTATTCGTCGAATTTATCGATTTTGATTGCCGTGTAAGCTAAATTCGATGTTGAATGTCGATGATTCTTTGATAATCCTGACCTTTAAACACGCTTTAGAACGAGTTATCTTTCGCCGTATGCATTATATTTATATGCTGACGTAATGCGCGATCGCGCTTGATCGCAAGCAAGTCTCTTTAAAAAAGTAGTCACGATCTTGAAACGTCACGTGTTATTTTTTTCTCGGATCGATTGAAATATCGTGTCATGGCAACGGCATGTGACACCGACCACCGCGTTGCCACAGCCAATCTGCATTAGTAAAAGTGTACAAAAAAATTTGTCGATCGTAATTAATGATCCTAATTAAAATTCTGTTTGCATCGGATGGGATTTTACAGCGGATAAATTAAATGATTACACAAGAACCAGCAGCAGGTGATTACGCGAACATATCGATTGAATCCTCTTGCTCCGTTCAGAGACGATACCTTTCGCTTTCAACGGCGATTCGTTTGTAACACATGAACGTTTAATCAGCCGTTCGAGGGGATTACTTCGTTAGCTCGGACGTTTATCGACCGTAAACGAGAACGACAAATAACTTGGTACAATTGGGAGCCGGTGTAGAAGCTGAAACTCGGACGCTTCGCCTCTCATCGAAGCATCCCTTGCTTCTCCTTGGGGATTGTTATAACCGAGTTTTATTATACGTTTCGGGACGCGATGTAACACCGTAAAAACTATCATGCCGGACGATTACTCGCGTTTTCATCCGGGACATTACACCAGTCGCGAGCACGTGTGTCGACGCTGATGGTGAAGATCCGGATGATATGGGAGCCGGCAAAATGAATAGAGAAATTCCCAGCAGCACCCTCGCGACCTTGAGAGGGATCTTGGTGAGTTCGTTGTCGAGGGAGAACCTCGGCCCGCACGATCTCCCCCTTCACGAACACACGAGGCATCGACCGCCCAGAAAAGTGCACTTTCACGAAGGTAAACTAGAAATAGAAACCATTTCGAGATAACGAGCGAATACATTTCCGCGAATAAAACGTGCGCTATCTGTTTTTGTACTAGGTGATTTGCGTAACTGCCTCGCGGCCCTTCATATTTCTGGATTTTAGCAAACGAGCACGAATATTTAAACGATATTTCCCGAAATGGCACGCACGTAAAGATTTTGATTAAGTTAAGACTGAAGCGGCTGAATCCAATTTACATACTAGGCGATTGCGAAGGGTGGGATTGATTGCACGGGAGCGCATCAAGTTCTCAACATCGAGTTCTCAACATCCACACGTTATGTATTCCCCCATCGTGATTGTGCGATAATTTAAATATAAACGGAGGAAGCGATACGCCCATCGATGACATTGTTGATCGATTATGTCGATCCCCATGCGATTTATATACACCATAATCGTTTATCAAGACGGATATAACGAGCAGATTCCCAGCTGTCTCCCACGGTATCGATTCGCATGGAATTAAAATAATTATAAGGCGGCAATCCGATCAACTCGATTTGCGCAATCAACGAAAAGTACCGATTTATTCTGTTAATTAACAATTATATTTCGTTTCAAACTCTTGAATTTTCATCGAGCAACTTGATTTAAAATGAATATAAAATTGTCGTTGGAGAGCTTCTTGAAAATCGAAGTCGAAAACTAATTTCCTTTCTCGTTCACGATTCCACATATAGTAATTCAAATTGATGTTAAAAACTAAGTCGAACTATGCATCAAGCGTTAATGATGGCTCGCCTTTGCTTCAAGGATATCTTTCGGTTTGCACGTTCGTTTTACGTACGAGTGACATTGCACGCGTAATTCACTCAATCAGCAGCCAACAAAACAACGGCACCATGATTTTCTCAGATATAATTAACCCGCCCTAATGAACGGTTATAATGAGGTCCCGAGAGTGGTATTTCACGATGGAAATTTCGCTCGGTGCACGAGTGGGTTTATTAATTGCACTGAAATATCTATAATTCAGTGACCAGCGTTTTCTTGCGCGAGAATGTCACGGAGACTTCATTACGCCGAACTAGTCGGACTTGCGTCAACGAGAATTTTAATATTCGTCGTGTAATTTAAATGATGATATGTTATATTGGATTTTTAAATGATAATATATTGTACTATTGATTATTATTTGTTATTGCAATGTAGATATTAATTAAAAATTATTTAACGCGAGAATAGAGTTTACATATCATGTGTTTATATTGTTTCATGAATAAAGAGTTATTCAAAATTTCCTAGCTTTCGCTGAAAAGATCTGAAAATCGCGGAGAGAGATCATATGGTTAACATATTGCGTCGTGCATACGAGCGAATTTTTTCGTCGACAGAAACACGCGACGAGGATAAAATAATGCACTTCCTTACGAGGAGTGAGGAGAAATTTGCGCGGTGCATCGCACAGACGGCGATAAGAATCTCGCGACGCGTTTCTCGTTAAGCACATTAAATGCGGCGCTGCTTAGGAAGCAATGTCGGACCGCCACTTCATAGCCGTTCTGGGAACGATCGTTTCCTCGACACAGCGGATCTCCCAGACAATTACCGCGCACGCCTGCTCCGTGACTAATAGAATCCGTTGATGTCACGCGCTGAAAAGTACGCCGAGTACGCATTCTCGAAGGGGCGAGCGTCGTGCAAGACGTGCGACGATGTCTGCGAAGTTCCGGTTTGAGTGCCGATTGTTGTCTGATCGAGAACTCGGGACACGACACAATTGGAGTGTCGTCACGCGCTTAGAACGAGTTGCACGTGAAATGCGTTCGACGAAGGAACGTGACACATCTTCGGAGATGCGTGACGGCATGCGTGATAAGATAGTTGATCGATAACGGAGATAAGAGGATGATTTTGAGATTCTTAATTTTTTCTGTCATCGGTTCGACGAAAGAGACGATTGCGATTCTCGTGAGAAGCATATATCATCGAGTCCATTAACCAGTCTACGTGAATAGGAATCGCCGCGAGGGCGGGAAACGGCACGGGTGGGGTTCCGTAATTGTTAATTACAAGATAAATCAATCCACGCCCTAATTAATTGGCTCGTCGTTCGCGAGTCTGTTTTCCATCCGTGCTATTTTCGTTAATTCACATATAGATATAGAATACAACGAAAATCCCCCTTTCTCAACGCCTTAATTCTTTAACTAGACTAACAGTAGAAACTTCATTTTCGACTTCCATTTTCTTAAATGAGCTTGTTTCCCATTAACATTGTCACGCGGCAACGTAATAATAATGATAAAAGTAATAATAATTATATAGTTAAAACTTGTTGTTACAATTGATTACATAAATGAAATAATAATGATAAAAGTAATAATAATTATATAGTTAAAACTTGTTGTTACAATTGATTACATAAATGAAAAGCTAAATTAAGTTTTACACACACCATACATAACACACACACACACACACACACACACACACACACACACACACACACACAAAATTAAATTATAAAGAAATATATATCTCTCTTAAAGATAAAAAAAGCGAAATAAATTTTTTTTATGTTGCATGATATGCAACGTGTTACACTGATATTATTTGATAATATTGAACGGCGATCAATAAAGGAACAAGGATCGGAAAATATTGACGCGTGACATTTTGCTTGAATCAATATTTAACAGACGATAACAAAATTTGGTAGGAGATTATACACGATGTGTGCGCTTGCATCAGTTTACATCAGTTGAGGATCAATAGTTTCCATCACGGATCGCTTAATGTCAACGCTCATGGAGATTATACATGATTATATATGTATATCAATACCTTGAAATAGAACAATATCATCCTATATCAACCAATGTCTTGCATTTTTCGCGGAATTTCGTTTTCCTCTGCAGCAATGTGCTTCTCTGTTTATAACATTAGTCGAAACGCCGCTAAAGATAACTCAAAGAGAAAACCGTACATTATAATTTTATTATGAAATCATTTTGTTATTACTGCGCACTAATTGTCGCTATTTGCTTTATAGTATGTATAATATATAATATATACTATTCTTCCGTTCAGGAATATCTTTATCCGCATTGCGCTAAAATAGAACACTATCGCACGATATGTCTTGCTGTTCAGTGATTGCAATAGATCTAATATATTTTCTCTTTTTTCTGTTTCAGGTGAGTACTCCGCCATAAAAAGCCGCTATACAGGTCATCCGGATAATCGCGGTATGTAGACTTGTCGTGCGAATGCAATTACAGGGCACTCCGCGTTCAGTTACTCTGTCGAGTCCAAAATTATACTTTATTGTGCCAACCCAACAGCAACCCGATACAAACATGAACCGATATTTTCCAGCAGAGATCGACATCAGTAGAATTTCAATGGGGTCAATAACGCAATACAATATAGGATTCAAATTGAATATGAAACTCCGAATGTGTTCATCGCCTGACATAAAATAAAAATATTCTTGCATATTCGGATAGTATCTAAAATCATGAATTATTTTGATGAATTTTGGATTCCGTATGTTGTGGTTGGAATGAATTCACATTACTGACAGCGTCAAGCCATTCCGTTGGTGCGATGACACGGAAATTATCAACGGCCTTTTAAAACAGGATGAAATAAATAACGGTTGGATTAATTTCCGAGATTAGGGGAGAGAATTTGCATATCGAGGCCTCCGTGGGAAGTCCGCAGCGGTCACGCGATATTGCACTTCAACGCGCCTGCATTCCGCGAGATCCTAGCGCTCGAGAGAAGGATAAAGCGAAAATGATCGGTGTGCCGTATTTTAGAGTCTCTTTATCGGCGAAGTCATGTTTTTACGGTGTCGTTATCGTTCTTATAAAGAGAGAGAGAGAGAGAGAAAGAAATTCGCCAATTCCCTTTTCGAGAATACATGCTCAAAGAGTCTAATCCGCGCTTGAAGGGCGTATTGTGCGGCAAATTACTCGAGTGAACTTCGGCGCATCACGTTCGTTGCGCTTCTCTTTCGTTATGCAACGTGTCGAGCAGCACTAAAGTAGCGCGGAAGTACCATTAAGAAAGTCCTTTTTCAAACACTGGCCAAAAGCAATACCCTGTCCCGAAAGGGTGCCGAGCGTGACGAGCAATTAATTCCAAACCCTTTCGAATCTTCAGAGTTTGCGAGAAAGTTTGTCGTGTGTGTCGAGTCGTCGATAGTTCCAGGTTGTTCTTAATGAACTCTTGAATGCTAAAGAGATTAAAGGAGAATGTACGTGACTTTTCATTGATGCTTAGCATATTGTTGACGAGATGAGAAAGAGAGAGAAAAAGAAACAGTAGGAAAAAAACATAAAGAAGAGCAAATAGAAAAATTCTGAAAAACGGGTCTGTTATTGACGCGAATCAATGGAGCGAGACTTGAAATGGTGTCGTTGACGAACGTGTCGCTAAATATTGATTTTAAATCAAGAGCGGCGTTGACCATTGTCAATTTGCACTAGACAAATATAAACGCAAACGATATGTACATATGTCAAAGCGTTCTAGTTTAATCGATTGCAGATAGTTTATTCTCACATGTCAAACGCAATTAAAGAAGATTAATTACTTACAGACGTTTCTAATTTGAGACGTTTGATTAATTGTCGACGATTAATTATCGGAGGAGTTATGGGTTTGTTAAAATAGATTTGGTTTTACTTAGCGATAAATAATGCTCATTTATCAAGTATATGTTTTCTAGCGATCAATTTTTGATAAATTTTTTGATGATGCGATAATCATCATTTTCCATGTAATGAAAGTCATATCGTATTTTGTATGTTTAACTTGACGATGTCCGCGATGATATAAAGAGAGATTAAGATACTTTCTTATCGCATTGTCACAAACTGTGACATACCGTAATGTATAATATGTTGCGAATATAAATTCCTTTGACTGTACAATTGCGTGCAAATTTTCATGATGAAAGAAGATGATATCGCGAAACTGTTTCGATCCATTTCAAGATTGCCCTTAATTTATGAGAAATATTTCAATTAAATATTTTAAGATTAAGATGTTTTACGAAAATAATTTCGTCGCGTTTGTTTCGATTAATTCCACATACTGTCTGTTGTCTTATAAGTTTTATAAAATGACATGAAATCCTCATAACATTGAAGATTGTAATTTCCGTGCGATTCATTTCGCCACTCGATATTTTACATATTGGATTTGTTTGACGGATCTGATCGTATTATTAGATTAGTTAACTGATTGGCGTCTATCAGACTGACTTCGCAAATTCACTTCAGACTTCGAACGTTATCGACATTCGGATGGAGAAGACTGCGGTATCCCATCTGTTTCCGTTGCGAATCTCCTCTTCCGATTCTGGTAAGGAGATCTTAAATAAGACAATGTCAGGGATCCAACTGCTGAAATGGCTTTACGATAATACCGCGTGAATAAATGTGCTGCATAGGAGTGTTTCATTATATTAAATGGTTTAGTGTATTGTTCGCGGGAATATGTTATGTGACTTCGTAAAGTCTAATAAAATCGCCGAATAAGTTTACAATTCCACTCTTGGTAGAGCCACTTTTGTTCTCACGCGACTCATGCATGCGCGTAACTGGCGAACTGCAGTTTTTAAATTACATAGGTATTAACTATGACTAACGTAAAAGCTGTTCCCGTGAAAAGAGGCGCGTAATCCCTTTTCTAGCGTACGTTACAGAGAGATATATTTCTCTAGCACCTTCTTTTCTGGAGCGGAACATGACAGGGCTAAGAGCTGATTAAACATATTATATGTCCTAAATAAAACGCGTCATGATCTTTTTCTTTTATTATGTTTTCTTTAATTTTCGGTTTACTCTTTACTTATTTTTTTCTTGATTTTCGCTAAATTGGTTTATAATTTCAATAATCTAGAAGATTGTTCATTCAAGAAATAATTGATCGAAAAATAATGCATTCCAGCGTAATAACAATTATATTTTGAAGCTAGTAACGCAATAAATGTCTCATTGATCGACATTCGATTCGACACCGATAGATTCGATGTTGCGTTTTTCTAATCGAATTGTGATTTATAAATTTTGTCGGATAAGCTGGCAAGATTAAGATGCATAAACGAAGGCACTTCCACTCGATGAACGCGCGGACTTTACGTCCACTTCGGTCTCCGCGAATATCCGCTTTGCCACGTGGCTGGAATAGTGATCGGAATAATGTATTCAGAATAGCAGAGAGAGTTTCTTATATCATGAGTCATTATATTAACTAGAAATTGTTTACTGAAACTCTCGGAACCCACAGATCGATAAGTTAGATATATCGGATAATGAAGAAAGGTTCTTAGAGTTCATAATGGGGTTTTGCTGTTGAAGTCATTTGAGATTCAGTTGTTTCAGCAACAGTGTAATATTTACAAGCATTTGTCGCAACGTTATTTCGAACTGGATTATCTAGAATAGGATATAAATGGGAAAATATTTAGCTGGAAATTTATGATAGTTTTCAGCTGACTTCTTATCCGAGAAATCTAGATTCAATTTATGCGTTCTGTTACTTAAAAATGTTATTTCACGGGATATATTTTTGTACATTTTTCTATTATTCAATGGATGAGCAACGGAGAAAATTTCGATTTTACAGAAGGTGGGTCCGAATAAACGAAAATATTCCTGCGTACTCTATTTTTAGGAAGCGATGCGTTGCAAAAACAACTCTTTCTCTCGAGAACAAAAGGGTTGCTCCAAATGTAAGGGTTGCAATCACGAGCGTATCGGAAAAAAATCTTTTTATACGAAATCGCTATTTACTATGCACGATCCTTCATTTTTCCCTCCGGTGCTCTCTCGTTGATTGAAAATTAGAACCGCATCTCATTAAAGCATCGATATGTATGTATATTGTTGTTTTAATTAATATTACATTCTATAATAATTTCATTTTTTCTGAACACGGAAAAATGTCTCATAATTAACGATGAAAATTAATTTTCATACAAATATAGTAGCACGGGTGTTTCCCCGTTGCTCGCAGTAATTCGCCATTATAATCGAGTTCTCGCTCTGTTTTCTGCTAAATTTACGTCCGTTATGTTTGTCGACGGTGAGTCGACGCTGCCGGCAGTGGGTCATCATTGCAGCCTCATTCATTATAAGAATGAGACGAAAATCCAATTGAAAAAGTTACCGTATATTATTCAAGTAAAAAATGAACGAAGACAGTTATATGAAAAGTGCAAGAATTGAACGAAAGATTTAACATCGCTGTTAGCATCGTTGAAAATATATAATTTTATATATATATAAATTTAAAAAAATCGATCTCTATAGTTTCAAAATTTGCGCGGATATATATCGGACGATGACATCGTATATTCTTTGATATCGAAACATGCTGTACGCCTTTGTGACTCGAACACTCGACGACTCCATCGAGATGGTCCACCGAAACCGGCTACAATAGCGAAACAAAGGAAGCTGCGCGACATCGACCTTATCTCGTCGAATAAAAATGCCAGAGGCTTTCAATGCACTTGACATAAATCTCGAGCGCGATAAAAGGACCGCGGTAACGAGCGATACGGCCGATCGTTAATGTCACGCACAAATCGCGCAAACCAAAATTTGTGAGGGAGTATTGCGGCGGATTTTTCATTCCACTTCCGACGATTGAAACTTTAAGGATTCAAAGAAAACACTAACGATCGAAAGGTGTCTAAGATTGTTCTCTCATTGTGTCGATGGGTGCGTTCAGCAGCAAAATAGATTAGTGATCAGCGATCAGTGATTCTTTAATGTGATTGGTTCTTATTTTAGATCTTCGTTGGATCTAAATGTAGAAACCAATCATAATAAAGAATCAATGAGCGTTCACTGAAGCTTGGCACTGACTGCTTCGTTGCTCTGTTGAACGCAACCGATGCAATCTCTGACGTAATGGATTCGTAATGTTTTTCTAAAAATTTTTTTAATCTTTAAAAATATTTTCAAGAAGATTTATCGCGATATACTAACAATTACTTTTTTTTCCTATTTCTTTCATTAGAAATTGCATCAAATTAAAATTTTTATATTATGTAATGATATGTATAATATAATATAATGATTTTATATGTTCTTCACTATGAATAAAGTATATCGAACAATATAATGTAGGCTGCGTTTTTATTTCCGTTTCGATATCGCACCGAATAAACGCAAATTTCCTTCTATGCATCTTATGAAAAATTCTCAAACACATCACATCGTTATCAAAAAAGTTATTGATATCGTGACTGCGTGTTTTAGCCCAAGTTTTTGGATACCTCCCTCGTGTGGTGAATCGCGGTATGCCGATCTGCCTCGCAGAGACGATCGTCGAGTTTGGCAAAATTTGTTCAAACTTCTGTCAAAAGCGACTTTCAATTTTGATTAACGACTTTTTCTCGAACATTATACGACCCGCAGATTCTTGCGTTAAGATCATCTTGTGATTTGAAGAATAGTCAGACGTTCGATCATTTTTTCCGCATCCGCGAAACAACTTCCGAAAAAAGAACTACAACTTCGCGCGATCATCAATCATCGACAAATTAGTCGTCGAGTCTCGAACCAATCGATCTAAGAACGGACGCCGTAATTTCGATAACTCGGGGGATGGATAAACTGCCCGTTCTCCAAATCGCCTTACGAAAAAGAATCTTTTCTCAGCGGGTGAGCTTGTATATCGCGCTACCGCAGCTGGTGCGAGGAATCGTTTATTATTTACGCAGTCGGGGAGAACGTTCGTCCTACTTCAGCGCGACAGCAGCTGCAACTGCGCAGCATCCAGACGATTCCTATTTGGCCATTTCCCTCCAATCCATTTCCTCTCACATCGCTCTTCATCCTTTCCCTTCGTTCGTATCATGGGAAATGTCAATTAGACGAAACAGGGAATGACGGCGAAAAAATATGGAGGCGGTTTATTTTAGTAGTTTAGTATTTTGATTTAAAACTTAAAGGATATCATACGTGATATTCTTAAATCCAGTTGATTTCGAGATTGTCTTATGTAATCGATCCTTGTTTATCAAAGACATGAGATATTTATAGCCAATTCTTGGATATTTCTGTGGCACTATTTTCGCGAGACTGAAAAATATATGAGAATAAAATTTTCTCGATTCGAATCAACTTTGTGGGCACAAGTTGATCCATCGATCTACTAGTCTCCCAATAGGAATTACATTCAAACCTTCTCAATAAAAATTCTCGGACTTCTCAGTATATATAATTTAGATTGAAGGAAAGCTGCCTAAACTTTTTTGAAAGTGTATCGAGAGCAACAGAGGTACGACAGTGTGATTCACAGAGAAAGAGAAAGAAATTTCATACGAATCAATTGACTCAGTAGGTATTGACTTAAATATGAAATGTTAATATAAAACCAGTTTTTTTTCTTAATTAAAAAAAGAAGATATAATAGAAGTAGATCTCTATTCTATTCTATATTCTTGTCATTTTGATGTCTAAAAATCGATCGATGGATTTCTAACTTTGCTTAAATGCGAGCTAATACACACGCAGCTATTAATTGAAAATCCGACGTTAATCGATTCGCACAACTTGCAAAAGCAACAATGTTACCCTTCGGCGATTGTATGAGCATGGGCGAACAGAATATAGGGGGAACTTGCTCCAACGGAAGTTCAATATGACGAGAATTAACGAATGAAGTGACGCGACGGCGCGGCGACGTAGATGGACAGAGTGGACCAAGCGCCGTTCGATTGATTTCCATTTAGTGGAAGAATGTGATTTTAAGCGGGGCGACCGATGGAATTTAGCGAAACTGACGGAAAGGGAAATGCGTGTTTTTAATTCGTTTAGTCGCGACAGGAACGTTGAAGGATGCATTTCATGGAAAACGCGATTTTAAAGATCAAAGCGAGAGCGATATATATCTGAATTTATGGGAAGCAAAGCGGTCTTATTAACAATAATTTTCTTAATAGAACAGATATTTTTCATACAAAATTTTCATCGTAACTTACTGGCCGGAATAAACGTAATCTCTCTCTCGTCGATAAAGCAAGTTTATGAATGCAAAGTGGAACGAGAGACGCGAAAGCACTTTAAGTGCTGCAAAGTGCTCCTTGTTTTCCCGCTTTCCCATTCCGGGTTCTCTCATAGCGATAACGAGAGATTCGAGAGAAATCGCATTCCCCACCGATAGACATTTCCTCGGCGTTGAAATTAATCCCCTGATAAATAACTTACTTCACTCTCGAGCGCTCATCTCCGGCTCGATAATCATGGTACTGCGATAAGGCTCGATGCTCCAAACTTCTTTAAGACTCGACGACTAATTCGTTAACGATTGATGATCGTGCGGGCTCAAACAACTCCTACAGTTTTTTCTCGCGGATACGGGAAAACTTTCCCAATTAAATATCTCAAACCGCGAATGCAAGGATGCTTTGGAATTGATTGCTTCGATTAAATGATCCCTAACTCGGAAACTTGCTTAACGAGTTATTAAAACGTGACTTAAAATACATTTATCTTTATATATTTTTTTATTACTAAAAATAATCACATTTTATTAAATTTTACTCTGTGTGAGCTAAAAAAATGATTAATAGGATTTGATATAAATGTATCATGATGCTTTTTATGAGAAAAGCTAAGGTTTTTTCTTTTATACGTATCAAAATGCTACAAAGCAAGCAGTTTATAGCGACGTCTTAATAAATCATTTTAATAAATCACATCGCCGTAACAGTACAGATTATTTCGCATTTGACTCAATATTCTCACTCCAAAATTACGAAATATTCAGTATCGAATGTATCGTTTACCCAAGCGTTTGGAGCAAACTAATTACTCCCGAGCGTCATCATCGGATCGTCATCGAATTATCTCCGTGTCAGGATATAATTTTCCGGGCTGAGATAGGTTCAAGTAAAATTGCGTAGCCGGGACTATCATGGAGATTCCTTCTCCGAGATGAAAACGGGAAAAGGAGCGGTAACCTCTGGTGGTCTCGTGTCGCGTCGCGCCGCGTCGTCAAGATGTTTCTTGCGCGGAAACATGGAAACGTGGCGAGGGATTCCGATTAGTCTGGTCTCTCGAATTGGCCGTCTTCCCATCTCGCCAAACACGCTCGGAATTTCGGTTAGACACATACGCAGAACCGAGCTACGTCGTTCACGTCAGCAATGTAAATTCGGGTGTGATGTTCGGAAACATTGCTCGATGAACGCGACAAAGTTTCGAAATCGGCGTAATCGCGAAATTTAAGAAAATAGCAACGAGAAACTAACAAAATAGTCGCGAAAGTGGGACGTCTTGAAAATGCATTGCTTCTCTAAGAGTTTCTATATATAGCAATATTTTGAAAAACATGAAATCGAAATAATATCTCACTTCGAAATATTATATTTTAGAATTTTGCAATGTTTTTTGGAACGATTTTAAGATTTAGAATGTAATTTCAGTACACAAACTATTATTTCCTTTCTTGAATTCGTATCACAATTTAAGTGTCATAAAATAAGAGATAAATCGTAATTCCTTATATCTACGAGGCTATTTTTATTCGTCCCGTTATCATATCGTAAAACCGAGAATGACGATCTAGAAACGAATTTCATCGCGGTGAGTTTAACGTTGGAGAAGAAATAACGTGATTTCACCGTCGAACAATTCCCTAAAAGGAAGACGTTTCTGTATTCCCGTGATACTCCGCGTATCGCCATAATCCGTTAGGGGATTCGTAGAGGAACCCTAGATCACGTTGCTACGACGTCTTCAAGGTTATCGATCCTTGAGAGTGTTGTGGAGACGAGAGAAGAGACCCAGATCGACTATGGGAATTGCCAGCCGTTTTCTATCCTAAATCTTTACTTGTGGGACTCTTGGGAATCGATCCTCGACAAAAATCTGTTTGATGTTCAATGTTCTGTGATATTTTACGTTTTCCATTTCGAGCCTATAGTTTCAGTTTATCTAAAAAAGATCCAAATTTGTTCGAAAATACTTAACGATCCATACAACTTCAATATATGATTCTATTTGTACGATCGCTAAATGTTAAGGCTCGAGCTGTCAAATTTTCTGATCGAGGTCACCTGGTTCTCCATTGCGATGACTACGTTAGCGCAATACAAAACGCTGGTTCACGCGAAAGCGCTCGCTGACGAGGCGAAAATTCAAACGGCAAAATAATAAATCAAATCCATGGTCGATCGTTGGCGAGTAAGAAGCTGGAAGCGAGAGGGATGATGAGCAGGGAGAAGCCGAGGAGAAGGAGAAGATTGAAGATCACGATGGAATTAGTTGGTACGAGCTAAACGGATGTACCGAACGCGCACCGCTCTATGAGATCGAGGGTTGACCATTTCGGGAGAGGGTTGCAGGTGGTAGCGGCGACGGCTGATCGATGCAACACCAGCGCCACTAGCCGCGACGTTCAGCATCGCAGGCAGTGGAGGACAGCCACTACCGCCAGCATTTCCTCTCCTCCTTCGCCTCTTCTGTATCTGAATTTGATTCCTTTTTCTTTCTACCTTATCACACGGTCATTCTTCCAGCTTCCTTCTTCCTCCTATTTTATCTTCTTCCTTTCTCGTACAGTATATCGAGTGACGGTATCACCCCTCTTGTTTCATTTCTCCGTTATCGTCTGCCCTTCCTCCACTTTTGTCCTCCGCACCATATCCCTCCGACTCTTTCTAACCCTCCAGGATCCTCGCAACGATGTACTACGCACGTACTAACCGAGCGGCGCACGTCGGACCTTCGTGGGAGTCGGTGCGACCCTCTCCGCGTGCGCCACCCTCCAAACGGGGGTCGCCTCGGCGTAGCACCTCGCGCCATTCTCTCTCCCTCTCGGCTCTCTCGCAGGCTCAGTTCTCGTCTGGAGACCATCCGGTACGCAGGTGATCCGGGACCATCCACCTCGAACGCGGGTTCGCGATGACACGTCGGCTCGCCACGAGGTGAACGCGAGACTCGTGGGTCCTGAACGAGGTGCTTTTCGTCGTGCTTTCTCGCGCCGCAAAATCTCCCTCCGTTCCTAGTCTGCTCCTGCTCTGCGGTCCGCTGCGGTTGGCTCGTTTTAATGCGGATAAGAATTGATCATGTCTGTCCCTCGGTGTCGACGGTTTCCGTTGTTGTTTGTTTGTTTCCGTTGGTCGAATCTGGTAGCTTAACATAAGGCTGAAAGGAGAACTGGATGTGGTAAAAGCGACTCAATGTATATTTCAAATAGTTGTTGCGTAAACCAATTATCAAAGTTAATAGCTTAGCAATTGAGCATTCGGCAAATTGTTTTATTTGTGAAAAATTGCAATTTTAATTTTTAAATTAATTCGTTACATGTTTTTTTCTCTGCAGCTTTAGTTACAATTTGTTTTGACCTTTTTTCATATGATCTTGACAGATCTTTTTTTTTATTTCATTAACTAAGTGTTGAGAAACACAAAGCTTCAAAGACGGTATAATTTACAAGATTGTGGTCACATGGTTATTACGTCATGCATCTTGATTCTGTTTTGTTAAATTTCCATATAGAATTTTAAAACAATTTTGTCATAACGCAATAGACGGAAATACAGTTTCTAGTTAATTTTTTAATTGTTTAATTTATTAAAGATAATTGACCAACACATGAGCTGTACTCTTCTGTTATTTTCAAAAAAAAGTTTCTCCGTAAATAAACGTGCATAAAAAATCATTCAATCGTTGCACTAAGATATTTGAGATGATTCGTGAAATGTCGCACGTGGACAGATGGGATGTCACAAACGTCTCGATCACGTGGCCACTACGATCTCACCGGGATTACTGTCTGGTATCGATGCAATTTCGAGCATCAACATCGACTTTACTTTAATCAAGGATTAAACTGGCGATCTCTACGGTTGATTGGTTAATTTCGAGATTAATCCACAATTGAACTTTGACCTTACCCTCGTCATACGATCAGTCATATATCGATACCTTGTCACGTATTATTTACTTAAGACATCAAATCGGATATAATTGACGTCACTGAATCATTACTGCGAATCTTATCCGCCAAATAGCTTCTTTCGTTTAGTTTTATTTTTTCAGTTTTCAACGTTATGTATTTCAAAATTGTTGGTCCAATTTCTAGCAAAATGCTGCAAAGTGGCACAGAGATAGCAACAGAATTATATCCCCACCGGCGTCGTGGCGTCGTTCTTTCGAGGAAACTTTTTGTTTTCCACCCTCGTTGTCTATATAACTGGCAATCGAACGCGTCTTGGCAGGCTCGATTTTCCGGAAAACGACTGAATATTCGGAGTATTCTAAATTGAATTTGTAATCAAAGTTCGAGTTGAGCCATTAAAATCAAGTTTTTACTGACTTTCGTGACGACACACGTCAATCTCTCTCTCTACCAAAGAAAACTTTAAGTTTAATAATAAGAGATCGAAATGTCATAGATTGTAAAGCGAAAAAAATAGCTTCCGTACTAAAATTTCTTGCAGAATAATTTGATGAGAAATTAATTAATTTTGATTATGGAAAAGTTTCAAGTAATTACAATTTTATATTATTTTTCTGATCAGGTTTTTAATTGAATCGTTAAATTATATGTTTAATAACGTGAATTTAATTATTCAAATTTCTCCACGTCCATTATGGCAATTTGCAGTTTAACACACGGGCCACATCCGATCGCCTACGGAATAAAATTAATTCCATTGCCTTTTGTTTCATTATTCAGTTCTTGGCTTATATCCGTCCTCGCCCCGGGGACGGCAATTAACATAATGAATTTCGGCTGCATCACATATGCCTCGCCATTTATCCTTTTCAGTCCTAAGTACCGGAATTAAAGCGAGCGATGATTCTCACGAGGCTCGCCGAATAATAGATGTTAAATTAAGATGACTCGCAGTATCTCGCTCGCAATAACTTGCCGACGTTCAAACATCTATTTTTATCATTTTGAAGCCGCTCGTTTGTTTCCGTCAAAATGTATTGCATTTCACAAAACTCTTTTACTATCGCTCATTAACAGTTCAGAATGTTTTCCTAGAAAACTCCTTTCGCGCTTTTACTCATGATTCTATTTTATGTTGCAATTATTATTCACATCATAAATAACTAATGGATAATATTATCGTTCTCTTTTTTTACTTTTATTTACTACAGTCTCGCTGATGAAAAAATAAAGTGTATTACAGATATTACGGATGCGTTGTAACATATACAAATAAAAATGAGGATGTCTCACATGTATTAGATTCCAGGAAAATGACGCGCATTGTTCCCACGCACGTCTGACTCTGACAGAAGCTCAATGATTCGTTTGCCCATCGCCAAGGCCGACTAGCCGTTGGCGATTGCTTTCACATGAGCGTGAATCGCTTAGCCTCACCCGAATGAAAATACATGTTTCAGTCGTTCGTCATGACAAAGTCAGCTTCCGATTCTCTCGCGTCACAACTCTGCGCAGGTTTCGAGAAGAGAGATATTTAGTATTCCGCTAGACTATCTCGTGGGACTTGAAGACTCGGCAATGTATTCTTTGATAATCTTTTAACCGAAGTTAATCTGTTGCTTAAATTTAGATGAAACTTCATTAGTAGCTAATTTAAACATTGAAATTTTGATCTAAAGAAAACGTTCACCGGTGATTTCTTCAGAGTAAAATTGTTTTGTACGAGTATTAAGTCTCACTTGAAAATATCACATTACTTCATGAATCCGCTCCTGGAAGGCGGATAACAAATGGTAAAGAGATACTTGTTTCTTCGGTTTCAATGAAAACAATGGAATTCTCTTTAGCGCGGCTGAGAATCGTCATGTTCGAGCATTCTCATCAATCCAGTTTTCTTCCTAATGGCCGATGTGTGGTTGGCAACGGTACAACGGACGTTTGACGGAATAATGTGCATGCTAAGTGTGCGCATACCGAAAGAGTTTTTGCGCGCTGCACGTCGCGTGCAACGATAAATCATAGAGTCCTTCAAGCGCGGGAATGTAGACCATTTTCCTTTTTTTTTTACAAAAAAGAAAGAAAAAGGGAGGAAAACAGAAAAGTGCCGAGCATTTCTCTCTCCTTGAAACTTCCTACATCATTTTCTCGCCAGTTTATACTCGAATTTTATATACTTATCGCATCGAGATAACGTTCGGATGTGAAGAACTTCCGCCCGTCGCGAAACTTAGCCATCCGCGCAATGTTTATCTGCGTTTAAACGCGGCCGTGCCGATAATACGGGAAAAACGAATGATTTTCTGCACTTATCATGATCTTCATTAATGCGGCGTGTAATCGAATACCGAATAATGGAATCTATTATGCGCTCGCGGAAAACGGGCTTTCAAAATAAACGCGTATTCCATCTCCGTTCACCACGTTACCTATTGAAAATTATCAAAGCGAGTTTAATGACTCCACTCGTTCTTGTTAAATAGACTACTTGTGAAAGTCCGTTAACAATAAGCGTTTCTGCGCGCGTGTCACTGACATTCGATCATCTTTAATAATCGAATACGTAATCTTTGTGTTATTGATGAAATCAAATATTAATACAAGACTATTCGCGACATCATAATGATGAGTTTCTATCGATTCAAACTCAATTTCGCTATCAATCTGTACCTTGATTAGTGTATATAATTCTAAGATATAGAAACATAATGTATATTTTAAAAATTGCGAAACGTAATTCATTCTCTGTAAAATTTTCATCGATGACTCTTTCATCGATTATATCCGATTTATTGTAATATATAATTAATATTAAAATGTTATATTATCGCAAAAATCCGAGTATCTAATTCATCCATTTATCTTATTCATCCAGTTGTATTTAATCTAGCATTGGTCTAATTATTCGATATCGCATTATCGATCATTAGTCGGTCAAGCATTGTTAATGGGATTCTCACGAATAGTCTATTTAACGGGAACACATGAGCGGAGTCGTTAAACTCACTTTGATAATTTTCAATACGTGACGTGGTGGACGGGGTGGAATACGCGACATAAATCGTATAGCGGGGCCCGCGTATTCATACCCGCGGTGGAAATACCTCGCATGCCCACGCGGCGAGAGCTAAATTAACAGTATGCAACGTAATTTTAGCGTAATGTAAATCGATATCACCGCGGTGCTCCCCCGCTCTAGTCCCCCTTAACGTGAACGTCACGGAATCCCGCTTTGTACGAGACATTTACCGGGAGTATCGCGGCCGAGGCTGTAAATTTTGCAAACGGCTGGCAACCAGCCAAACATTTTTGTTACGAACTATGACCGGAGTAACGGTACGCGCCATGCTCCCTACGCTAATGAATCGTGAACTTTCGCGCTATCGAACAAATCCATGTTATCTATCCATGGCGGCGTGCCTATCGTGCTTTATGGTGTCCGTCGCAAGTTCTCGTCACATTCTTATGTTACTCGTTTATGTTATAATCATATGTTTTGCATGTTTCGGAGAGATATTTCTCTCGTCCCTTTTAGGATTAGCTCCTATTTTTCCTTTTTATTTCACCGTCTAATACATGTTTATATAGAATCATAATAAAATATTTGAGAAGGAAGATAAGTATTACTACACAGAGAAATGAGAAGAAATTTAAGATATCCAGATGTAATTTTGACTTGTCAAAGAATTCGTAGGAACTTTGAAGGTTTCACCTTCTCCGCCACTCCAGTATCAATTTCTCCCTTCTAATATCACTAAACAATGACTATGATACACGAGCCAACCTCTATGACGCAAAGACCGACGAACTAATGCCGAGCCTGGTGTAACCTTACCTATCACTCCTTCTCAGATACTCGCCTGAACGAGTTCTCCATTTCGCGATCGGTTCCTCGCTTGACAAACGCGATGTAATGTCAATTGTCATGGTGAAATCGCCGTGCTGACGGTCGCGGGAAAGAAAAGAGGAGACGACGATGAACAGCGAACGAGATTCGTGACTGTTTCGCGGACTGCGGGAAGAGGACCACGAGGAGCGAACGGAAAGCGGAAGAAGCGGGCCGGTCCGGTGGGGCCCCGGCCATGGGGGAGACAGTATGTTCTCCGAGCTGTGCAGGGAGACCCTGCGGAAGGCAGCAGTGTGTTACTCTGCTCGTGCAGGAAGTCCATCACCATCGCCACCAACGTCTCCGCCGCCATCACCCGCCAAGGAGGCAAAGACTGCTGCCAACGCTGACCTGGCAAATGTCCGTGACGCCAGCCACGAGGGAGCCAGAGACCATCACCATCATTCAGGGACCACCGCCGGAAGACGCGCGTCGTCGACCGGAAACGCCGCCGGCGAGTCCAGAGATCCGGCCTCAGAAAGATCGGTCACGACCGATCGTCCAAACGACTTCAGGGAGTACGTTTACGTCCGGTGCGCGACTGACATTAGTTCATTACTCTCAATACTCTTCGGGGACAAATCGAGCATCGACCGTTGGTTCCTTCGTCGTCTCGAGAACTTGCGTTCTGACAGATAAAAAAAGACTTGTAGTTTTTCTAAAGGAAATAATCCTCCGGGATAGACAGTTCATTTATTGACTCTCAGAACTTATCTTTCTATGATTTCAACTCTATACTTTGAGAGTTTTTGTTACACGGATGGAAAGTGGATCACAATTATAATCTATAGTTTTTATGATTGAATACTTACAGATATTATACAGAGATATTTTATATGATTATCCGAAATTGTAAAATTATGATGATTATTTCTTTCGATTTAAAGTTATCATTATTCTTGAATACAATATCAATCTTAATTAACGAAAACATGATAATCAGAAAATTGTGTGATTGTTATTTTCGCATCACGATGGTCGATGCTTGCAATGAATCTATCGATCCATTAAACTTGGTGTTGTCATTCGAGGAAATTGATCGATCACATGCATCATTCCGTGAAACTCAATGCAGTCTGATTCGCTCACATCCGTTTCATGTATCCGAGATTAGCTTCAACGTGCTGTCATCGGATAAAATCAACAACACAGACGTAATATTTCGATTTTCAACATAGCGCCAGTACGGCGCCGTATTCGCATTTATTGAAACAAGTTATCCATTTGTATTTGTTCGCGCTCATTTGTTTGATCTGGATCCGATTGAACGTGTTGAAGCCGCTTGTATCCAATCGCGATTATCGAATTAATAATATAGCTTATATTTAGTTTGACATATTACATCATGAAATAATGAAAGAAAGCAGTTATTAATTAAACGAGCATTAACAAAATATCATGACGCTTGTTTGCGTGCCGTCTCGACGCGTTTCTCAGCTCAAACTCATTCGCTTCTTACACCAGAAAAAAAATTTGAAAAAAATTTTTCCTACATAAACCGTGGTGTAAACGTAAACGTACTCCCAGAAAGCGACCGGCGATGCCCACTGACTTCAGCAAGCGATTGCCCGGACTCGAGGCAAGAGAGGGACGACGTGGCGGCACATGCGGTGCCGCCGAGTCCAGAGAGTCCCGATCGGTATCCCCCGAGAAAGGGACAGCACGTCAACACGAGGATCACCGAGGAGGCGGAAGCGTCGGCAACGAATGCGGTAGACCGGATTCAAGAGTCGGCCGACGATCTCCAGGGTCGTCGCCCGAACCCGAGGACAACTCCTCAACTTCTGGCGACGAAGGTACCTTCCCCTTGTTGCTCGCATGCAAGCTGAATTTTTCACGGCCGATCCCGACAAGACCTGTCGGCCTATCCCGCAGAATTGTAAGATATCTGCGTGCCTCTTACATGTCGACGCGAGTTCATTTGTATAATTCGTGTATGACATTAAAAATGCAAAACTGATCCTGTGTCTTTGACCCATTTTTACTTGTAATAATATTGTATATACCGCTCGGCTAATTTGAAAACGGTGTCTTTCATAGGAGATGGGAGAGTTTAATCGTGTTTGGATGAGAATTAATAATTAAAATGTAACCGATGCGATAAGCTGATGAGCCTTCCGTGTAGCTTTTAAAGATATGCGAAAGTGCACTGTGAAATATTGTAATTTCTAATTACGCCGAGATGCAAATGTCTCGTTGCAAGATACGAAAATTAAATTGAAGTAATAAAATTTTATTTTTATGACTTTATTAAAATTATTTAATAATTATTTATAAATTAATTTTGAAAATTAAAACTTCTTGTATTGATGCATGTATTAGATTACAGAGGATTAAAACATGAAATTCTTATCAGTCTTAATAAATATTTTTATGAATATACTGTGATGAATATATACGAATTAACAATAAACAAAACCTTCTAAAATCGAAATTATTTTTAGAGAGAGAATGTATCAAAATGTTTAATAATAATCCCCTGCGAGTGCTCGGCGCGGAATATCGGAAGTTCGATGGGATCTCCGCGTTCGGGAAATACCTTCGAGAATTGCGGAAGTCGTGTTGATCGCGTCTCTTTGAGAAATCGAGAAGTTACAGGAAGTGCCTCAACGGGGAGATTTTAGATAGCTCAAAAGTAAAGAGCGCGTGATCGCAGAGGAAACGTTAATAGTTGCGTTTAGGTCACTCACATGCTGTCGCCTTATTTACAGGTCATGCAAATATATCATTCAGAATTTGAGGATGAGATATGAACGGAATTTCATCCCGTATTGTTACGAAGTATCAAATTATAATATTCGTGAGAATCGAAAAAAACAATTATTTCTGTAATCTGGAGAATGTATCAATTCTTTGATTTATCACGCAAATAAAAAATTCGGATTTTTAATCATTTGCTACGCTTTCTTTTAAGTAATCGCTAAATCGCAAAAAAATCGCTCGTAAATATCGTTCGCTGACTCGTTGTATCTCAGTATTTCTCTTTTTTCTTTCATTTTTTAACTTAACAATAAGTAAACCGAGAAATATTTTCGTATTCAGTCGTATGTGCATTTTTCTCGTACATTGCAAAAAAATAAGAGAAATCGTAGAAATCCTTTTGACGATGATGCTAACTATTTTGTGTCTCCATATGCAAAACTACATGCACGATGTATTCGGCTCGTTTGTCTCTGCGTAACGTTTTCACACTTTACAGAAAAAGAAACTCAACTTCAAAGAAGTAACAAGGTTGGAACACGACCGTGCTGCTTTATTCCTAGATAAACAATCTGCGATCGATTGCAGGGGTTTCCTTTCGACGGTCTCTTTTCTATTGTGTCCTGGGATTCCGACCGTTTCTGTAGTCGACACAAGTACTCTTTTCTTCCCTTGTAGATATTTTTATATCCTCTTATTTACTCTCGAGTAAAATACAAAGCGTATCCTACTCTTATCACGTCAATCTCGTAAAACATTGATTAAAAATTTATCAAAGAATCCAGTTGCAGATTGTTTTGATAAATTTTTAATCACAGTTTCAAAAAAGAAAAGCTAACTTGACATTACACAATTTAAGCTAAGATGATTTAAATAATTAAATAATTCTGTAATTACTGAATCGTTTTATAAAAAAGAATAATAAAAAGATTCGACAATAGATTCATAAAATATTTGTATCATGTTTTATATTTTAATCAACATACATATTTGATGTAGAATTTATAAATCTTATATAAGATTTTATATAGAAACGATTCAATACGTTGCATAATGAAGCGTCATCCGGCTTGAATATAGTTCTACGAGCTATTGACGTGAATATCTCGATCGCAGCGGATCGTTTCGCCAAGATTGCTGATAAGAGGCAATACGTTGATATTCTCGAGGATGCCCAAATCGCTGATTCGGCAGCTTGATGCAGCACCTTCTCTCGCAATCGTAACTTCTCTTCTTTTCCCAAGACTTTCTCAACTGCATCGACTGCACTCGAGGCCTAAAAGTACCAAAGCTATCTCGCAATGTGCCAACTCGCGACGCTCGAGGACACTTCTCGAGTTTGCTTGCGATACCAAATTCTCTTTCCACGTGGTCCCTGAATGTGCAAGATATATTTTAAAAAATTTAACGTGGTCTTCTCAACTGCAGATTCTTCAATACTTAGAATTTAAAGGACTCACATTAGATATGATCACTTATACAAGCGTTTGGTAGAATTATATTTATAATTTTACCTAATAAACTAATTTTACGTATTAACAATTTGCGTACTAATTACCGCGCCGATTCCCATTAGCCTCCCCTTATTTATAATTTTATATGCTAGAAAGAATGGTTTTGTTGAAAGATCTAAAATTTTAGCTGGATACAGATCAGAAAAGTGATTTTGTTAAACTATCAAAATAATTATGTAGAGCGCTCAAACTAGTTTCTAAAATATCAAAATTTTTTGCAACATTACTCATTGTTTTTCCAACAAAATTATTTTGATGGACCAACAAAATTATTTTCAGATCTGTATCCAGCAAAATTTTAGATCCCTTTCCATGTATATAATATAAAAAATATATAAAGACTCAAAAAATACATGTATATAGGCATATAAAGTTATAAATGAAAGTCGTGAAATCTGACACGAATTATAGATCGTCTTAAAATTTTAAGCTTTAATGTTTCAGTATCTATTGATTATTATAACTAAAACGAAATATCTTAAGACAAAGTTAAATATAACAATGAAGTTATAAATAAAAACAATTTTTCGAAGGAGACATTTTGAAGATATAATGTAAATTTTTTTAAATTTACATAGGATTTATTAACACGGGTAAAAATTCTAATGTTATGTTTTTTTATTCTTTTCCAGGTGAGTATTCGCCGAAGTTGATGGAGGCGTCTTATCTTTCTTCTGTGGCGTCAGGTATTTATAATGGAAAAGCCATTTGCATAATTGAATCTTAATTTACAGTCTCACATTTAATACCTGCTAAGAAACGAGGATGCGGTTCTCCCTGAAAAGAAAATCCTAACTGCACTTAATCTTTAAAGAGAAAAGAAAAGAAACCTATAACCACTATCAAAAATCGTATTCACATTGATTTTCGATTTTACTTCTTTTTACCGTGCTATACTATTTGAAACAACTGAAAAAAGTTCACGATTGAGTACGGGATTGAGTAAACGCGCTTTATCGCGTTTTATCGCCGTTGCTGGCTATAAGAAGATACAATTAAATTAAAGAACTTAATTCCAATGAGATCACTGCTCGGTTCAGCTTCAATTCGCGTTCAACTCGCATTCTTCCCATTGGCACTTTTTCTACGTTCTCTTTTTTTCTATCGAGAGACTTTGCTCGTTGTTCGGAGAACACACTTTGAAACAAAGTGCACTCTCGCAAAGTCGGAACGTTTTCTCGAATGTTCGCGTATTCTTCGGGGGATATCTTTTCTATAACTTCAACCAACATTGTCAGGATTCTTCCAAGACGAATGTCATTTCGATTGAATCGAGTGCTGCGAAGTCCTGCCATCAATCAAACTCATCTCGCGTGATATTGTCTGTGTTTCGCATAAACGTCGACATCGCGCTGAAGTTTGACAGTGAATCGTTTCTCGATCATTAATTCGATTACGTCATCCGCTGGTGCGGGTAACCGTGATTAAACGTAGTTATAAATTATAATGATTATTGCTCGAAGTTTGCGTTGGCATAACGTGACATGATCTAATAAATCATACAGCTTTACTTGGACACACTCTGATCTTTTGATATTTCTTTTGGTATCTTTGGTACCAATTAATTTTTTCTTCGAGTAAATTACTAGTGTTTTTAGTACTGAGATAGATTTTAGAATTTTATAAATTGTAGATAATTTAAAGCTATTATGATTTTATTTGAATATTTATCATAATTTATCATAATTTTTTAGCACGGCGATTATTGTACGTACGCTACCATTCGTATATTCTGTAAATATTCCGAGCGACCGACTCCATTTAGTCAATGTTTCGAAGCTGGTGGCAAATGTTTAATTAATCGTACATTTGTAAGTACATTTCGGGCGCGTTAGTCCCTCTCTCTCCACATCGATCTTCGGTATGCTCCGCGATATCGGTTGCGAAGATATATCTCGCTAATAGCTTCTTCGTTAGTTGGCCGACGTTATTCGAATATCTAGAGCGAGCATCTAGATCGTGGAACCTCGAGTTTCCAACGAAACTTGGACTTTCGGCATGCGCCTCGATTCGCATATTTGCTAAGCTACAGTTATTTACTTCGGAGGAAAAACAAAATTTATAAGTAACTTCTGCAGCACTTTCATAGCGAAGAAAGGGATCGAATATTTAATCTCTTATGAGAAAATTTATGTCGTATTATTGAGGGAAATGTATAACTATGTGTGTGTATCTCGTGTATGTGGATCACAGAAAACATTCGTCTTACAAATGCTTGTCTTTCCTTCTTCGTTTCCTCCTGTCTGATTGAGATCCTCGAGATCCTGTTCTCTCTTCTTTCAATAATCTAATTTTACCAATTAAACATACTCTTGAGAACTCTGAGAGACAAAATTTTCAAAAACAAAAATTTCAATTAGTAGCAGTCGCACTACATTAAACAACGTCAAGGCTTCAGCGCAAACTGCCTCGAAATTTCAAAGCAAGTTTACAAGTCTCGCTTACGACTAAGTTTTCGTAAGTTATTGACGTCGTGCGTCTCGAACTTAAGATGCGCGCCTCCGGATGGCGGGGGAGGGGACCACCCGCCGTTTTAATTAAATCCATCCGGGAAGTATCGAAGAATCTCTCATCCGGCGAAATAGACGGTGACGGTTCGTGTCGTTCGTTTTGTTCGATACATGCCGAAATTATTTTGTCGGGAATAATCAACGGAAAGGCCTCGTCGATTCATCGATGCGCAGGATACACTCAGAAGGCAAACATCAAAGCCTTTATCCGAGAATTTGTCGATTCACCTGTCGTTGCATTCTCAAACTATCGAGCTTTTTTGGACACATCTCGTCTAAGCTATGGGTCGCGTGACATTCGAACGTGAACCAAGTTCTCGAAACGTTCATGGAAATAACTTGCAGCGACACTTCATTTAACTGTAAAATGTGCTGTTGCTGTAGAATATTGTCGATTTTTAGGATATAAGCAATATATCTGTGCATATTATATACCGAACGTATAAATTTAATCACGATATACAAACGAAGAGAAAAGAACATACCTATTAAACTATTGAAATAATTTTAATTTGATTTGATCATCTTATTAAAAGAGGATAATACCGTTTCTTGACATCTGCTAAGCAACCCGATGGAAAAACTACCCCGAAGAATAAATATTGCCCCTTGTTAGTGGCAGGTGGCGAACAATGTGACGTCTCCGTTCGCCATAAATCATCGGAGCTCGCACGGGTTTCGTTGTATAAGCGGAAACGGTGATTGGTTATCTCACAGCTGGATGCAGTTCCGTTTCGCACGATGTTCGTCAGCAATAATTACGCTCGACGACGTTAATGGGCGATTAATTATTTCCTCGTATCTTCGAGTGCTCACGCGCGATCGCTGAACTCCTAGCAAGTAACTCGACTTGCGAGTAATTAATTATATGAGATATTGTTTACGATTCTCGCGTGACGAAGCAAAAGTGCGCAACATTACGACAGCCATTTCGAATCGCCGATATGCTGGATCCACGAGGCTCCCGCCTCGTTGTAAAGGCCAAGTCCGTCGTTAAAAGCTACTCCTCGTTAACGAGGAGTGCTTGTGTTCTTGCGCGCTTCTGGTCCCAGCCGATAAATCGTCTAATTTAGGATACTTACGTACGAACTGTAAATTCGCATTTATTCGACCCTATCAAGTCAAGAGGCTTTCTTCGTTTTCGCAAAAAGAACAACCACTTGCCTTTTACGTGGAATTTCGTCTATGCATTCGCGGAAAATATTGAAAAAGATCAAGAATATATTGGAAATAAAAATATTTTTTTCTTCTAAAAATCAACCTTAGAAAATTTTTCGAAATAATTAGGCTGCAATTATTTCTAAAGTTTTCGAATTGACAAGGATATCTTCGCGTTTTACGGCGCGTTTAATAAAATGCTAGATAGACAAATTTATTAGTTAACTTTAGCACACTTTTTCGAATGGATATTGATAATTCGATGTATAATAACAGCGGCTATAAATCAATGCCACTTGCAGCTCGTTTTGATTCTGTCCTTTTTTGTTGACCTCTCGGAAGAACTGAGAATGCATCCTGGTCTTATCTAGTGCTACGACTCTGCAATTACTCTGCGAAAGGCGGGATAAACGCAGTCGACGTCGCCCTTTATTCTCAGGATCTTAGACGACCCAGAAACATGCTATTTTCCATACTGAGCCATGTCGAGCGCCATCGACCCACGAATAGTAATTATTACGGCGAAAGTAGTTGCATTTATCGTATCGAATATCAAACGAATCATTTAAAGCGTGATTCTAATCTCGTAATTGAAGGGGGTGTGAAAAAGGCTAAGAACTAAACCGTAAAATGTCAAGCTAGTAAAAAAAATAGTAACACCATTCTGTTTCAATGACATTTGATCATCTTCAGTCCACGAGAAATGTCATCGTAATGCCATAGACTATGATATATATACATAGATTACAATATAACAATCGGCAATATAATAATCGACAATATTCATAATATCAGTTTGAACGTTTGCATCACATCGTTATGGAAGAGGATCCGAGACAATTGAATTGTTTTCCCGTTGGATATCAATAACTCGAAAACGTGGGCGATTTTCCCGCAGGAAAATGAGTGAATTGACGATCGACTTCGGCCATTAATCAGATGATGCGGACAGCAGAACGGTATGGCGGATGGAACGGTTGGTAATGCTCGGCGCAAAGCATCGTCGGGACCCGATCGCGAATGCTAATGACCCGACAAATTTTCCGACGATTGTTCGACGGCAGTAGATCTCTCGGTCGCATGATAAACGAGTTCGATTGCGAAGGAAGGTCTTGAGGTCTGGCGCGAAAAAGTCGACTGGGAATTCCGGCGTTCATTCCTGTTGGCGACGATGCGTTCTGAGGAAATAGAATTCTCACGTCTTTGTGACGAATGGCCCTTTTACGGCAGCACTTTTTACACGAACTTTGAAAAAAAAACACCAGTTTTAAAATAAAATTATTTTTATTCTTCAATGCGCAATGATAATTATTTTCAAGTTATTCGATATAATTTTAAACGCTACTTTTTTTTAGACGCAAAAATATTTCGAATAACAAATCATGTTTTTTATATGTTTAGTTGATATTTTATTTTGCTATATAATATTTTATATTTTTATTTCATTAATTTTTATAATCATTCTCTTTTATATTTTATAATTTCTTATACTATCAATTATCGAGAGTGGCTTCATTATGGATAACTATGTGATTAGTTGCATTTCTGAAAATACACGCAGCTAATACATTCGAGGAAATTAGACCACATCAACTTTTTATCGCTCTTTTAAGAGTGACCTAATTTACGCCCTCTCGTCCTGTTTCGGTCCGTCTTATCTCCGCGATATCGCCGGAAGAAAGAAGTCCCTTGCGGCAACGGCTTGCCAATTGAAATCCGCCACAAAAGAAGATAAAGAGACCTTTCCTCTGAGAGAGCCGGCGGAAGAGGATGCGAGTCATTTTTGTGGGTTAGAATCGGACCTCATTGAACATTCTTTTCTCTTTTCAAGATTCGAAGATAGAGACATCACGGCTTTTATCTCCTTCGTCCAAACCGCCACGTAAATGTATAAATGGGATACGACAGGATAATCAAACATCTAGCCCGAAAGAGATTCGATCGACACTGCAAATAGTCTATTCCCATTCGGCGAACGCATTTTCTGGTACAAAGATGAAAAAGGAAGAGCAAAAGTTATTATAATATGTAGATCGAAAATAAAATCATTTCAAAGGAAAAACCATAATTTATTGAAAATCTTAAAAAAAAAAACTTAATTTGTTAATTTGTTGAATTTTTGTTAATTTATCTGCAGTTCATATGCTCGATATATTTTTTTATCAATCTTGTTATCTTTTCTTCTTTTTTAGTCGTATTTTTACTTTTGATTTATTTACATTTCTGAGAGAAATTTTGCTTAATCTTCAAAATTTGTCTACTATGTCTTTAGAGCTTTCGCAGTTACTACATAAAGTTGTTAGCTGGCTACACACTTTTCGTACATACACACGAGAGTTTACCTCCGCAACGCCTGTCGCTGATATATTTTCGTGTTCCAGAATATGCGGTTGCCAGGTGCGCCGAAGACTTTCCCTTTATATTCGAAACTTTATTTTTTCCACCTATGCTCCTTACAAAAACTTTCGGCTCATTTAAAGAACTATTCCGACGAAATTACCACGCATGTGGCGCACGTTGATGGAAAATGGTTTTCCTTCGCGCTAGAATATGGACTATATATCTCGTCCCCTCTAAATGCCATTCTGGAATTGAATTCGGCGAGATGGCTAAGGAACACATGGCCGTAAGGATCGATATTTATTCATTCCGACGTATAGAGGCAGAAAGCGTAAAGTACATTAAAGTAAACTCTGCTACAATATTCTCTCTATATTATTAACTAAAATAACGACAAATTAAAATATATAATCAGTAAAATAACAATGCAGTGGAAAATAAAGTAAAGATTCCTTGCTGCCTGAGATACAAATTGCATTTAGGTCTCTTTAAAAACGTAATTACGTTTTACGCGGAAATATAATTGTGCGCACGCTTTTGCGTCTTTTTAAAGACTTTATATACGCTAAGGTACGCACATGTAGGTCAGATGTACGCTCTGTAAAGTTCTGAAAGCGAACACACGGAATAATCTTAATCTTAAACTCTTAACACATTCTGTGCCGGATTTTGGCGACCGATTTTTGGTGAACTTTCCGTTCAGGCTGAAGCTTATATAATCCACGATATAATAAACCGCTATACATGTTAGATGTCAATATTTGACTTTACTCACAATCAATTTAAAAAAAAATTTTTTTCGTTTTATAGTGAAAATTACAAATGGTTTGAATGGAAAATTCAGCATGGGGGCGTATACGACCCACATGGCGGAACGTGTTAATTAAATTTCCTCCGTGAAGTTGCTCTCAGCTTTTGTGTCAATGAACACAAAATGGTAATCGCTTCGAAATTCTCGCGACCGTTCCCGGTGTTTTATGTTTTCGGGCACGATGAATGTGTACACGACGGCCGATTTCCTGCATCGTCGAGCAGCAGCACGAAATKGGAAATGAAAACGAGAGCCGGGGTCTGAACTGTCGGCTAAGCCTGCCTTTGTTTTGCCCGATACGCACATATTTTTTCGCGTTTTTTCCTCTTCCCTTTTAAATTTACGTCGCGCGATGCCGCTTTGTGTCCATACGCGAAAAATCATTTTCAGAGCAATAGATGTACCGGTCCGCTTATCAGATATTTATCGATTATATATTTCGAGAGGTACGTTTATCTAGCGCGATTTCAAATCTCCGTAAAGTACCTTGAATTTTAATCATTCGTTGGATTTTTTCTATACATGTATATGCCTACGCATCTCCTATCTAAACTCATGCAACTTGGCAACCATTTAGTCGACACCCAGCCGCGTCGGGGAAGAGCACGCGTGATCTCGTAAGAGACGGTTCCATGGATGCAAATGAATCCGCATCAAACGCCCGGGCGAGAGTTCCGAATCGAATCAGCTGTGTCCCTCCGTATGCGGAACGTCGACGCTGTACGTCAACGGATGGTCCGAAAATTAAGGCGATTCAGCGCAGATGGCATCTGACGCGTGGCATCGTAATTGCGTTCCGCGGACATCAGGACAATTAATTTGTCATGCAAATAATCGTGGGGGTGCCTTTGTTCCTCGGAAGCTTGACAGAATATCCTTATTAGAGAATATACCATCGTTCGTTTAGCAATGTCTAATAGTTGGCTTTTCTCCGTCGAGCAAATCTCATTTCCGGAACACAATTTAGTCACGATATGCATCTACGTCATTTAAACGGACAATAAGCTAATAGAAACAAATTTTATTCTGTTTTATATGTATATATCCAAGGTAATATCATTTGTTTATCTCATTTTTAATAAAAACTGTCATTTGTGTCGCGCGCTTTATTCGCGCGTTTTATTCAGCGTGGATTAAAATGATTAAAACCTTAGCGTTGCGCTGACATTATTTTATTCGGGATACGCTGACGTCTAGGCTTCCGATTATTATTCCGAAGCGCACGCAACACGCACATTTCCATTTTTCATCCGCCTGCTCTCGGTCGATTCCCGGCGGAGCACATTTTATTAAGGAAAGTAACGTTTCTTTATTCGTTCCGCAAATTACGTAGAAAGCCCGATGTTTTGGATTCCGGTAAATAATCGCATATATTCTGATAATACACTCACGTGTAAATATTTTACTGCAGTGTTTCAAATCACGACGTGACGCGCAAAGTGCTCACTATGATTAAACTCAAATACAAAAAGCATTAGCGGAATTCTGCCAATATTTCCTTGTTTATCAACCTTTTGTATTTTGTATATTTTTCTTTTTCTCACTTTGAAATGGATTATCCTTATTCTGTACAGAGTTTACTGGGAAAGAGATTAAATAATACTCTCTGTAACATTTTATTTTGCACATTTTACGCTTAAATGTCAGACAATCTCGAGATTGATAACGAAGGATTTGAACTACGTCCAACACCGTGAAACTAGATAAATCGACGAGGTTGTTGCGTGAAGATACAGTTCAGGAAATCATCGATAATGCGAGAAAAAAATTAGCACAAACAATGAACAGACGCATAGACGTTGGCGGAATTGGCGCTGGAAATTGCGCCTCGGTGCAACTCGACGCGTCTGACCATGTGGATCATTTATCACTGCAGACATTTGTCTCTGACATTTTCAGCATGGATAAATGTCAGTTCGCCCTATATGCCGTTTTCTTAGACTTGCATTCGAAACTTCGAGTTATTATGAGTTAAATGATAGTTGTCCAGAGAAAAATGGTAATACGAATTAAATACCTAATTATCCAATGCAACAATGAAACGAATATTTTAACATTCATTCCGAGGAATTCTTATTAAAAGAAATTCTTATTAAAATTTTATTAAAAGAAAGTAGCGTAATTTAAATGCGGATTTCCACTCGAGAAAAGTATAACGCGAACGAAATTTTGATCTAAAGTAGGTTGGAAACAAACAGATTTTTCCTCATCGGTATACAAGAAAAATTGTGTCAATATATATTTTCTTTTCTTGTTTTTCTTAAAGATAATCCCGTAATTTTACGATTGCATTTATCACGACGCAATAGTGACATATATGTTAGAGACGATGAAATATTCGCGATATCCGCGCCGAACAACAGATGTTTCTCTTCGTCATGTTCACGACCGATGTTATAACGAGTAACGATCTAATTAAACGATATAACTGAGGAAGAAGCCCGCATTTATGCTCATCGCCGGCATAAACGCGAATTATTGCATAAACCATTGCTGTAACATGCATTTCTTTGAAGTGCGAAAACTTGCTATAAAGAAAACTTATTCGAGTAATATCGTTAATATAATGCGAGATTCCTATCCTGTAAAAATTATGATACTATCTCGAAAACAAATATATATTTATTTCTCAAACCACTTATCTCTCTGCTTCATTTCACGATCTCACGATTCAACGATAATTTCAAAATGCCCTTGACATTTTAAAAAAATTTTTGTGAAAATGTTTTTTTCATTCACGAATTGTACGGAAAGAACGATTTTGCTGACGTATCTAAAATTTTGCTAAATACAGATCTGAAAATAATTTTGGAAGCTTAAAAATAATGAGCAATGCTGCAAAAAGTTTTAATATTCTAGCTTGAGCATTCTACATAATTATTTTCATAATTCAAAAAAATCACTTTTCTAATCTGTATCCAGCTAAAATTTTAGATCTTTCAGTGTATTATTTAAAACAAAACGTGTCTTATTGCAATCCTAACATTGCCGAAGGGGATGACTGTCGCGAGCGATTAAAGTTCTGGTTTTTTGAAAACTTATCTTCTCCCCGCCGACCTAATAGGTCGCCCTATTCCTCTGCTAGACTACCCAGCCGTTAAATTAATATATCGCTTGATAACCGTCGCTCTCTTCCCGTCACTATTCTCCTTTTTTTTTCAGTCTCGTTCTTTTAAGGCTCATTGTTGCCTTGACGAGGGAGGAGAATGAGCGACGTCGGGCTTCCTCATTGGCTTCTCGCAAATGCATCGCAACCTTCTTTTCTATTTAGAAACAATGCACTTACTTTCATGGAAGTAATGATCTCGTGATAAGGCCACTTTTAATAAAAAAGTGCTCGCGACCGGAAATATCGCAATAATATAGCGAAACTATCAGTTTTGTCAAATCCAATTTTAACGCGTTTTAATAAACTTTAATTTTAATATATAATATATAAAGATATAAGGTAATCTGTAATTGTAATCTGTAATTGTAAAATCGTGTGTATACACACACAGAGCCGATATATAACGCAAAAATACAAATCTGTATCAAAATTTTCAGACTGACTTTAACGTACGGCAGTTTACGAATGCATCCGATGCATTATTTGCTCTATAGTCCATGAAAAATTGGCCGAGAATTTTTGTTAAATTGGCTCTTTTACATAAAACAATCCCTAAACAACGTAAATTCGAAATTGTCCGAATTTACGACGTAATTACATATCTTAGATAGACTCGTGTAAATTAAATATTACAAATTTAGTATCTAAGAATAGATATAAATAAATAAATATATATATATATATATATCGAATAAAAAATTGAACTATCTCTCGCGAATGCAGAGAATCTTTCTTTTTTACTATTTTAATTAATGTACGATCCTATTTATCGAAGCACGAATAAAATGCGCGTTTATCGTACACCCTCCAGTGTTTACGAAAAATATAATATCAGAACATCGCAATTAGCGACTCGGTCGATCGACGATTTAATTGCAACGTCGTTCTCCGACCAAGATACGCGTGTCTCTCAAGGATTTCGTTGTCGGCAATTTAAGCGCCTTTTCAAAGTACGATAGAGCGTTGTGTCACCGATGTACAGGACACTGGAGAGTGAGCACCTGCTATTTCTTCGGCGTCTGGCACTAATTAACTCTCTCAACATCATCCGATAAACCAGCCGACACAAATTCATTACGTTGTCCCGATACACGATATTTCTAATTACATTGTGACACTGTTGATTCTTCGAAAAAAAATATAATTGATTTCTAATTACGCTACTTAAACTGAATTTTATCAAAATACTTCATCCGTAAGATTACAAATCTTGTCAAATAAGATCGATCGTACCATTTGTAACATCGAGAAAAATCTAACATTATCTTAAACATGTGATTATAGAATCTATGTAATGATAATAGGACAGGAATTTCGAATTTACGTTGTTTAAGGATTATTTTATATAAAAGAGCCAATTTAATAAAAATTCTCGGCCAATTTTTCATGGACTATAGAGCAAATAATGCATCGGGTGCATTCGTAAATTTTCGTACGTTAAAATCGATCTGAAAGCTTTGATACAGATTTGCATTTCCGCGTTATATACCGGCTCACTGTGTGTATGTGTACATACGACGCAACGCCGAATCACTAGCGACTGTCGTGCTAAATGCGTTAGCGTGTATTTGCCAACTAGTTAAACGGCTGATATTTGCTCCGGAGACCTTGAAGTGCATTCGAGTGTGTACGCAATGCAATGAGGTAATCACCGGTTCTTGCTAATGACCTGCAAATGAATCCGGGTGCTAGTATCACGCGGTTTTAAGAAGGGAAGCGAAAAATTAATTCGTGTCACTATTCAAGTCAACATTCTTGCTCTCGTTCGTAATTTATTAATAATACAATTCTCGTCAGATATTTATGCAAATTGATCCTGCGCGCGAATTTCTTACGTAACGCAAGAAATCGAGTTTCTCGATCATTGTTCACGTAACGCTTCTTGGTTGGAAATAAGAGTCTTTGCACGTGTACGCATATTCGCGTGTTTCTTCTCTGCGTTCGAATTCAAACTCTATCTAATTGTGCAGAAAAAATTTTTAATGAAATGCTAATGAAATTCTAACAATACAAAAGGGTTTAAGACTTTTGTTTCGCATCTTCTAAATTTTTTCCACACATATCGTTCCGTTACATTTTCCAGATTATTTTGCATGAGAATGCCCGAAAATTTATGGCCGCTGGTGGGTGCGCTTTTTCCCTTAGTAGCGATGTAGAAAGGGTGTAACTCCTGGCGAGATACGATAAGAATTGTTACACATCCTGGAAAATACCTCCAGGCAAGCTCAGTTCGTGCGAGAATACAAAAGACTCCATTTAAAAATTGAGACGCCGCCGAGTTTCGGATGACGTAACGGATGCGATGTACATCACTAAATGTTTTCACATTCTTAGAAATTTTGAATTTTAAAAGAGATTATTTTTCCGAACAAGAACAGAGAGAACAATTAATTTATCACATAAGCGTGCAATAACGCCTGAATCTTTTGTAGAAAAGAAACTAAATTGTATATCTTTACATCAATTTTTTTTATGACTATCTAGAAATGATATTGAAAGCTATTTTAATATTAAATCATATTTCGGGGAAAAGATTTCCGAAATTCAAAGTAGGTCTTTGTACATTATGTTTTTTAAAGTCAAACAAAGTTCTTAAATCTCCGTCAAGCTGAAAACAGAGTTTATCGTATTTTTTTTCAATTTATAGTAGTATTGTTGTTGTACGATCAAGTATAGTTAAGCATGCAGTTTATTCGTGATTCTTACGTCGACAGCCGGTAAATCGCAAGATTATGTAGCGTTTGCGATGCTGTTGGACGTTCGTCACATAGATGCAAGAACTCGTGTACTCATGTTTATTCCCGCGCGACCGTTTCCTTTTATCCTACTTTGTATTCCCCCTACAGTTTCAAGTGTGTCTAAATTCGTGCGAGACTCTGTCCGTACTCTTAGTGATGCAGTAAACGCGATTTCAATTCATTTGCCTCGTTCCAATGTCGGGTTTAATCCCTCGAGAAAACACATTGAAACGTAAAAATGTGTTTAGAGAGATTTCGATTAAGACTCTAAAGATTTTAACATTAATGCTCTTTACCTACGTCATATAAAATATTCTAAGATTTAAGAAAATGACCTATAGTTTCTGATACTCACTTTAGATAGTTAAATGTGAATCTCGTGAATTATTGTTCCACTCTTCTGCTTTGTAACACTTCGTACATCACGTATTTTCTGTTGATTAATCTATCACGGATCGAGATTAATACGAAAATACTGTTTACTTACTACAATATAAATGACTGTGTTTTCTGGTATAATTAACAGTAGTGTAAATAACTGCACCTCTCTTTGAGGGGTCAGTATAAAACTGGCGGTTATTGTACCTTACGTGAGTCGAACAGCATGCCAGCGCGAACATCGTTAAACAAACCAGATTCTTCTTTCAGTGAAATTCCTTCCAAATCCTGACAAATCGTCGCGACACCTTCCAAAGTATACCTCCGGCATCTCTAAACCGCAAGAGATCCCGGCTTTTCGTCTCGTACCTCGTGTTTCCTCTCGCGATGCGCATCGCATCGGAGATTTTATCTTGACATTCAGCGACGTCTCACCCCCTCCGTCCTCATTATTCGCAGACAACGACGTCTTAATAGCGTGAATTTAGCGAAAATTTCGAGAGCTATCCTCGTAAGAGCGGCTATCGATGGTGAACGCCGACGACGCGCGATAAAATGCTTTCCCTCACCATAAACGTCTCGCGTTATCATCGTTAGCGTCCTCATCCGTCGTTCCGCGTCATTATCCACCGTCCGATACCTTAAACTACATCACACCTGCTATAGGAAGCAAAATTCACCGTCGACTCCGATTATTCTCTCTCTACTATCTCTATGCTCTCTCACTTAAAATCTTATCTTGTGGCTGAAATTAGAGCCCTAAAATACTCTCTTCCGTCGTTTCTTATGCAGAAAGTAATTTAATTTCTTTTTAAATTTTTATTAATGAATCATTACTAAAAATCATTTACTTCTCTTGCTATGTTAATTTCAAAAAATTATTCTTTTTTAACACGTTAAGACGCTTAAAATATGATATTTCTAACTATTTCCTTTTAGATAAAAGGAAGTAGCGAAGTAATTTTTTTAAATTAATTAATATAGGCATCTGAACGTTATTCTTAGATTCTAATTACGTATGTAGTTATGTTTGTAATATATTTTTATATATTTTCTTTTAAAAGAAAAGTGCGTTTACGTTTGAAATAAAATTTCGATATAAATAATTCAATTTCTATAATATATATTCTTCCACTTTTTTCATTCAACTTGCTCCTTGATTGTAATCATTCACAAAATTAGGTAGCAATAAGTTCCTCGCAAATAAGAACAAAATCTATCGAATCTCGAAGTGAATTACGCTGAAGATATACACTTCATTCGGAAGCCTGACTACCTTACATGAGCCTGCATATCGAGCCTTTTCACTAGAGCATCCAAGTTCCATCCAATCGAGTCGGTGAATATCTCCGCGTTATGGAAGGAAAAGACCCTCTCTGCGAAATGTCGAAGTTCAACTACCCGCATCTACTCTATATATGTCGTGCATCAGATACGCAACCCATCGTCCTCGCACCTAGCCCTTACCTACGTGCACGATTCGATACTCGTTGGCATAATGCAATTTCTTCATACACGTGTGTCTTGCCTCGCTCACTGTCGACTTTATTTATGATTAGAAATGATATGCGGAAATTCCTTGCGTTTAGTAATAAACGTATCTTAGAAATCTGCCTTTCATCTATTTAACTTTATCACGCAATATCTAAATTTAAATGTCGCAGAGTTAATTGCAAAGTTGTGAATTGTTCTATATCATAATTTTGTTATAACAAATTAAGTCAATTTTAAACTTTAATCTATAATTTGCAAATATATGTATAAAATATGTGTATTAAAATATACATCACATTAAATTATAAATATAACATTCAATAATTATAAACATAAATATGTATATAATTATAAATATAACATTCTATCCTGAATTCTGACACAAATTGTAGAATGCGCTTTAATCCTAAATTAAATTTAGAATTTAGGTGATAATCCAAAATAGTAACTTTAATTAAATTTCCTGCTTTCTGTCCTCTACGGGATGATCATTTTACTGCGAGGAAATGATACGACTATTACAATACTAATATCAGCGCAAGGTGCTCGAAGCGTTCGAAACCGTACGTCATCGGATCGCTTTTAATTAAATTTTTATGCACCGCCATAATACGCTCGTATATTCAATAACTAACTCCGATATAACGGAGAGAGTTGTTTTATGTGGAATAATTTATCTTGCAGCTGGAGCCGCTCCTGAGGAAACTAACCAAAGGTCCAGTTCTGCACACAATCGCCACTCTCTCACGAAGGGTAAGTTCGACGAACACAACTGATTGCATTTAAGGAATTTTCGTTTGTTGTAATAAAACATTGTAGTCCGAGCAGAAAAGATCGCTACATTGTATTTCATAATAGACAATTGAACGATTTGGTATTTTTAGAAACAAGCATTATTAAAAGCTCTAATTTAATAGAATATTGTTCCCCTTAGAGTAAGCTCCAACTTAAATAATTCTTAACTTTCAAAATTTCCTTGTAAAATTATTATTTTAAAGAAATTCCTTCGTTATGAAAACGATATAACGCGATGTGCTCGGTAGCTAATGCTCTAAAATTTAATTAATTTTTTTCTCTTTCTTTCTCTCATTTATCTTGATGTATCCAACTGGTTTTCGTCGAAACTCTAAAGCACTGGCTTGAGAACTTTTTATTACTTCGTAGCGAGTGCGACTGATATATTTCACATCTCTCGGTAGCTTTTTGACATTTACACGGCGGATTTGGACGGGATGCACTTTTTAATATCGCACCCGTGTCCACCGACATGACGCTTGAGAGCACAGTTTGATCATTTATTTATTTACAAGTGACACAGCATATGTACATATCAATATACAGGTCAGTTTTCGTTGGAAAGAAATATTTACTGAAATATTTGACTCTTCGAGTACGTTGTTTCAAATGCAAAGAAACACGACACAGAATTGCGCGTACTGTTGGAAAAGGAAAATAAGAAGTTTACTCAGTTAGCTTTTCTATATCGGTCATATCAATATAAACATGTTTAACATAAATTATGCTAATTTGAGTAGTAACAGCATTAAATACATATATTATATAAAATCTGCTTCAAAATTCCTCATTTCGTTAATTTAAAAAATGATTAAAACCGCTTTGCAAAGTTGCACGAGAATAACCAGTTCGTCAAGTCTTGCGTAAATTCAAAGTCCTTGACGAATTTTCATAAGACTGTAGGTTTGTAGAATGCTACATCACCGATATTCTACAGTCGATAACGATATTAATATCGCGCGAGAAACTACGTAACTGCTTTCCAATCTGTGGTGGAATCGAGAGTACTATCGAGTCGTGGTGAATCCGATCTCTGGGTCGCGGTAGATAACGAATGCAATTCTCCCAGTTCGACCTGCGAAACGGTCAAGTGGATTTAATAACGCTTCAATTGCACTCCGCGCTTTTGTGGGAGATTCCGTTAGTTTAATCAATCATGAAAAGCATCCGGAATTGCGTCGTGAAATTGCTAATAAGCGTGGCCGGAAAAATCGTGCGCGTGGTAATGCATAAAAATACGAAACGAAGGACGCGATGCGTAATTTATTACATGATTGTACGATTAAATACGTCTCAGCGATAACTGGCATAATTAAATCTGGACTAACGAGGTCCGTGCGTCGAATGTGTGCGTACGTGCGTACTCGCATCAGATAATTTATTAAATATAACACGTTAATTTATACTCAATTATGTACGGTTGAAAGTTCAATGAAAAGTTTAATTCGTCTCTTATTTTAATAACGGATTTTAACGAGAAAAATGTGAAAGATGAAAAATAGAAAAATATTGTCTGAGGAACATTCACGTGTATGTCTTTCCTCGAGTTACTTTCTTCAGTTTATTTAAAAACTAATGAAGTACTTGCACAATATTTAAAGTGCCTTTGTTTGACTAAAAGATGAAGAGAATTATCGAGACTTCAAATTCGAAATAAAAATATTGTCCATACTCGAAAAGTACGTTTGCTCGTCAAATATTAAAAAACCTAGTACCCTAGAATGTTAGAAATGAGAACAATTTCGATCGTTATCCAGAGCCTAAAAATTTACCCACATAAAATTGTTCTACGGTAGATCGAAAAAATTCTTAAAAATATTGTATGTTTTAATAAGTATCGTACAATCAAGAGGCGGAAATTGATCTTGCATAAATTAGAAATTAAAAATACGAAATTAAATATCAACAACAAATCATAAAAAATAAATGACCTAAAACAAAAGTTTTCCTAAAATTTGCTCTTTCGAGCTTTGTTTCTGAACACATAGATTATCCATCTGCAAGTAAAAGTTATTGTTAACTTATCTCTGCAGTGATATATTCCTTCCCAGACATAATTCATACAGATATCTTGGTCACTTGACGCGATAATTATCGCTTCGGCAAACGTGAAAAGCAATTATCGACGAGAGAATCTCGTTACTCGCGGCGACACCTCATGGATCATTCACGTGGCTTAAACCAGCGCGTATCTATTCGCATTCTACATCGCCACTCGAGCAAGGTTCGCGAGATAGGATAGTTGAGTGGATGAATGGAGGATTCGAGAGGAAAAGCCAGAGAGGTGGAAAGAAGTAAAGAGAGAGGATTGGGAAGACAACCTTCGTCGTACAGAAGCAGCAAGAGATGGAAGCGACGGATTCCATTGTTTTCCGACCCACTTCCAGGCGAAGGGAGATTAACAGAGTCGTGTATCCATCGGATTTTCTAGCATTTGAGCTTCCAAGACGATGACGACGAAGGTTGTGACTGCAGCTGCATGATATTACGGATACACCACCGGCTCGAATGAGCGCATCCCTCCGAGCGACGGCGCGCGTCGCCGTTGGTGTCCCATTCGTCTCGATTACCGCATTGTCCTATCCCTTTTGCATCTCGAAATTGCGGACATGCCGCTGTAAATATCACTGCGAAAATCGGGATTTTAATGAATCACCCGCTTGAGACAATAGCGTGCTGTAGAGAGCGGTTTATTATATTGTCTTCTATATTCATTAACAAGCAGTTTTTGTATAGATCTTGCTAAACCTAAATCTGACAATACCGCGGGACATGTTTTCATCGTATTTTTCTTTTCTATTCTGGAAATTTGTGTATATTTTAAAAAGGTCTTTATATAAAACTTTTTTCAAACGCCACTTCGCAGTTCCTAAACACTTTGATTTCTTATTTAATTCCAATTCATCGTGCGTTGTATTTAAAGCGCCCGCATTGTTCTTCGTTCCATTGCTATTTCGTTCGTCAAAAGCGGATGAATTAACGGCGATATTATGTGGAGGACAGCCTTTAGAGAGATGGATGGAACGAAACGCATTGTGCGTTTCCGAAATGACTGAAGATTAACAGCTGCAGGGATTGCGTGCAATACGAACGATGCATTTTACATTTACATCGAGAATGCTCCAGCGTATCATTATCTTTGCCCCGAAATTCCTTGTTCTCCACCGCCGAAGAAGAAAAATCTTTTTGCTCAGAATAATGGACGGAAGAGAAGGGAACTGACGCGCGCTTTGTAGCGAACTTTTCCTCTTGCCGCTCTTTTATTATATCTACAAGAATTGCACGTTATGCCCACCAGTATTATATGTTTATCGTAAAATTGATTTTTAATTAAATATGAGAATGCTAAAAATTGTTTTACTTGTATTTAGACAGTCTTCAAAAAAAGATTTATTGATGAGAGTACGACGCGATGACGCAGATGTGAATGGCAAAAAGTTTCTGCTTTAATAATTCAGGATTTTTCAAAGAATTTTGCAGTACAGGATCCGTCAATTTTCTCATAAACGAACAGATATCAAACTTCCTATGGCGATTTTTTACGCATCTCTCAGCTCTTTACTTTTCTTTACCTTTAGTTTTCGAAGCACTTCACTCAACGTCTTCAGCTGTACCGCTTGAGCGAGTATCGAGTATTTCCCCAGTGGATTCGATACGAATTCGTCTTCCAAATTACATTTACGTGCAAGTGGCTCTCAGCAGTTTCCTATCTTCGATAAAAGGAGAGCGAGACTTCAATTACTACCATATGTTGTTTGAAAAATCCAGCGTTACTTTCATCGTGGAGAATCCTCTTCTGCATGTTGCGACGTAACTCGATATTCATGATGTCGAAAAAAATGTCTCCTTTTCATATCATTCCCACAGTCTTCGGCATTTCATCTCTGGTGTTCTTCAACATTTTCTCTTTTCCTCGTTCCCGTTCGATTCCGCGTCCGCATTTCTAATGACATGTCCAATTACCATCAGCGGTAGGTATACCGCTTCCTCCTTCTTTGTCCTCACACTCTTCCGTCCTTCCCTCGCATCTGATATTTGCAATCATCGACCGGAAATAATATTGGCAGCTTGGCAGTTGTTCCCGTTGACGTTTGTCGAAAACGGATCATGGACGAAGATTGAAAATAAACCAGCCGCATTGCAATTAGCGAGCGTAGGAGGGAGTGGATCTCCTATCAGATTCATGCAGTGTCAATGCGAAGCGAAAGATTTCATTGGCGCCGATTGTGTATACGTGAGATAACGAGGTTGTCGATCAATACCTTGTCGCTCGACAAAATTAAATTTCGAACATAGAGATTTATTAATGAATTGCTTCGTTACGCAGATAGAGTTATTTACAGTATTTATTTATCGCGAAACTTCAAAGGGGCACATAATTAAATGTTTAATTTTAAACAGAGATTCTCTTTTCAGAAAATATTATTTAACAAGTAATGTGCGTCGCAATCGAATAAATCGCAGTATTACGTAACGTGTACGACACTGTCATCTTTAAGTAAACAATATTGACTAGAATCAGCCGGTATTATCTACAGCAGTGTACTTTGATTTTATTGATATCATTGATCGTTAAACATATGTCTTTCGTCGACATGACGATAGCGTTTATTACGCGACGAGTATTGCGAACCGCGCGGACTTTATAGTTCTCTAGAGAATGTGTATATCTTCGAATTTGTCTTCCGCAGAGCAAACGATGCACTGGTTCGCCCAGATTGGTGGTGACGACTCCCTCTGTTTGACAGGTATGCTCGGGTTGAGCTCAACGCGCTTCGATAACGATTGTGTGACTTGTGTGCGGAAATCTCTCTTTGCAATTGAGAGAACTACCGCGTTTGATGTATTTGATGCGTTGAACATCTAAAGGCGAGACAGCATCCCAACCCGTTGCAAAGTCGTTTGCGCAGAAACGCGTCTAATATTTCGGAAATAATCGTTTATAAAGCAGAAAATGATATGTACCCTGATTTGTTTTGATAACCCAATAATTTCCATATGATTTTGCTAACGAAAGATTGTATATCAATGCTACAATTTTAATATGATAATATTTGCAATTTGAAATTGAGATAATTAATATCTATGTAATTAGAAAGGCTAATGCTGTCTAAATATATCCGTCTGTATTCGATTTTATGTAACGGAAAATGTGACACATCCTGATGCAGAGAATTCTATTTGCACAAGGATCGAATTTAACTAACTGTAAACATGAGGACTCCACAATGTGAACAAAAAATTTAAATGTATTTTATGAATATGCATCGTGACATATTTGTTTTTCTAACAACAAGCCGCAGAATGATATTGCTATAATTTCCAATTGCGTTCATTGGGTCTATAACTGCTGTTGCTATTGTTTAACAAAATTGATGTTAAACGTTTTCATTGATTTTTCGGTCAGCGCGCGCTATTTCGGAAATCATAAAAAACGAGTTGATCCTGCAACGAATAACAATGCTAGTCGTGTAATTTGGCAATTGTGTAACGGAATGCGTATTCGATGAATAATGGTTTTCCAGTTTGAATACTAATCTCCTTTGATATGTTTATAAATTTAATAAACGATGTGAAACGGATGTAAAAAATATGTTAATATAAATATATTAATATCGCGAAATGTTGTTGCATTCACGAATGTGTATTTAAATAATACAAATATAAGTTCATGTTCATGTAAAAGTTTTTTTCTCTACGCCCTAAAAACGTTATTTTATAAGTAAAATATATTTGTACAAATCCTGACGTTCTCTGTATTTTCTTGGTACATTTCTTTCTGAAATGTCAGATTATACTAGACACTATAAAATTTTTTGCATAGTGTTATACCTTGATTCATGTATCGTTAATAACAGATTAAATGGCTAAATGCAATGCGTATTTTTTGCTATTATAAAATTTTTAGCTCACCTTGAAAGCTTCTTAGCAAGTGAGGCTCACATTTTTAATATTCAATGAAAATGATTTTTCTTTTTACATCATAAGAAGCCCAGTTTTTCATCGTACTTATGAAACGAATATCTGAAGAGCAGATTTATTCTGCAGCCTTTTCTTGTAATCTGATTATCTTTCCCGAAGAGATTAAAAGACAGACGAGGATTACGAGATGGAAATGTTGCTTTAGAAAAATGGGAATTGTCATTTTATAATGAAGATATCGCTAAGACGACCGTTCATATAGAGATAAGATTACTAGGCAAAGAGAAGCCATGAAAAGACAATCTACTTTATATAAACATTAGAATCTCTATTATGTTATATTTCTTTGTTTTTGATTCTCCTAATTATTTTATTAATGGAATTTTGTATTTATGTACCAAAAGTTACCAGAACCTACCGATACTAATGTCATCACGATTTATCCATTACTTTTCTTTGTTGCAACATCTGTTCACAATCTTGCATTAACACGAGCAACTACATGCATGCAAACTACTCGTTTTAACCGCGCGAGCACACATTTGCATACTACATCACTATACACGGCAGGTGCACACCGTAATAATCATTTATTCATTCATTCATTCATGCGTTCATTCGTGCAATAGTTTTACTTGAATCTTACGTGCACACGCACATGTCTCGCTTTCTTCAGATGTGAAGCGCCCGCGAAGTCTCTACGACGAGGACTCCCTCGACGGCGATCGTCCTTACGAGAATGAAGGTATCAACGTTTTCAAGGGCACTGTACAGACCATTCCCTTATTCCTCTTCAGACTCTTCCTCTTTCGACAATACTAACGAACTAACCTTTTAACGCTTTCGACATTTATATCAGTCTTAACAAATAACGGTGGTAGTTATTATTCATGTTAATTTCATATAACTATATCTTGAACTAATAATAAATAAACTTCGTGTTAGATATTACCTCTAATTGCATCTTGTATTTTACAATATTGTCTTGAATATTTTGATTGAATATTCTATTTTGTAAATATTTTTATTACCATCTGTATTATATATTCTATCTTTTCTTTTAGTGAGATAAGATTAGCATATTCCCTTATCTTATTCCTACGTACACACTCATACACACATTCCTTGTTATATATATAAGTTACTTTTAACAATTAATTATTTTGACAATATTTGATAATAATACTTTTGATATGTTTATGTTGTATTACATTTTCTTCGAAAATTATTTAAAATTATATATTATTTTCTACACAATTGGAAATTCTTTCTTTTATTTATTTATGGCTTAAAAGAATCTTTTATAATCTCTATTGTAAATTGTCTCAATATGTTCAAATCTGCTTAACTTAAAAAAGATTTCTATTAATACTATATATAATCGATTAAAAACTTCTGTGTATAATTCTAAAACAAGATGCGTTGATCTCTAATCGAATTCACACACCTTTGTGAAAAACGATCAGTACAAACTGAGCATTTGTAATTAGTTGGACAGGCGGACTGAATATATTTGCTTCATGATTGTTCGCAGGACGGGAGTCGACGGGAAGCTCGAAAGAGTTGGACAGGGCGAAGCTTGTCCGCGAGAGGCAGAACGAGGAGCGGCAGCGGAAGTTGGAGGAGCTCAGACAGCAGGCTCTCGCCGCGCAACGCTTTCGCGAACAGCGTGAAGAGGAACGACGAAGACGCATCGATGAGCTCAGATCGCGTGATAACGACAGGTTCGTTGATTTTTTGAAAATGTTGTAGATGCTTGAGACTCTGATTGATTCAATCGATTTTATTAATTTCACAAAGAATTTGAAAAATAATTGCAAATCCTTTTTCGTTTAAATTATYTTAAAATGTTTGAAAAGAAAAGAAAAAATTATACATCTGTACTACATGTAAAATGGGAAATTTAGACTTATCCGATAAGAAGTTTCATTATTCTGGACATAATTAATGGTTGTTTCGTCACTTTTTTGCGCAGACGAAATCAAGTCGAAGAGAGAAAACGGCTGATATGCGAGGCGGAGCGAGAGAGACGGGAGGCTATCCTCCGCAAAAATCAGGAGAGGGAGGCGCGCATCGAGGCGAAGAAGAGGAACGAGCGGTCGCACATCGTTTTCGCGTTTGGCAGCTCCACGCCGCGGATGCTGGAACCTGCCGACACCGGTGGCTCTACCTTCTGGGGCACCCGCAGGGCCACCTCCACCACCAATGTCATGATGTTCTCTGCTGCGCAACCCCTGACCAGGAGGTCCTCCGAGAGGGAGCTGGACGGCAGTAAGAAACGGGCCACTTCTGCTGGGGGACTCGACCGAAAACCGGGCGAAGGTCAGTCGATATATTCCTTCAAATACCGATTGAATTACGCGAATTCACCGAAGTTCACCAAAGACCAATCGGCAGCAAGGCAATCGTTGATGCGAGCACAGTTTAGCTACACATCGCACGTGGAAATTCTATTAACCCTTTCAGCGTCCGATTTTATTAGATTTGTTACATACTTAAGCATTCTGTTCTGCACGAGAACTGTTCTCAACTCGGGAATTCTCCGATAGATTTAATAGAATTTGAAATATTTCTGAATAGCTTAACTTTGTATTAATGTCAATCTGTATACAAAATGCAAATTTGATTCAACCAATATTTACGCTATAATTTTATTCTCCAAGCTTTTACATCACCATAATGCCGATAAATTTTAGTCTCGTTTAATCAATCTCTTAAATGTTTCTAAAAGCCAGCATGATTCTCCGTCTATATTAAGGTGCTTGCAATTATTTTATGATTTATTATAGAGAGAAAGATTGAAATATATGATGTATAAGAGATATCATAGAATATTCGCGCGTATGTAATATGAAGTAGCTCGGCAGTAGCTGAAAGTGTTAAAGGCTTTTCCGCATCTCGCATACGATGGGTAACTAATACACGCGTGGTATCTATTTTGCACCGTGCACGGATAGGATGTAAATTAGTGTTTACCGTAAATTCAGTCGAGCGTCGAATCAACATCGGCTGTTGATACGAACACGCACGATGGCAGCTCGGAAGCGGATTTACTTCAATGTGAGTATAAATACGGATCGCGATATTTAATGTACTCTACGTGTGTATCGTATAACGAGGAAGATCGAAAGCGGCTGATTAACGTCAGTTAAGTCACCTTACTACAATTAAATATACGGCGGTAATTCGTAAGTTAATCTTTCGCGATTGTGGTTATGGAAGTGGTTATTCGAAGCGAGATAAATGTAATGGTATGTTCCGAAGGAATAAATCGTATCGGTGAATTCACGTCTCGTTCCCATTTTGCCTGCTCCACCCTATCTGCTCGAACGTCCGGCGTATGTATCGATGATTGATGTTTGTTGTACGGGTCTACAATCGTTCTTCTTGTCGCGGATTTATGGGATGTGTCGTTTAATCGCGTCGTCGCTACGAGAACATTTCTATGTCATGTCGATTTTCAGAGCTAATCGGATAAGCGAGACAAGAAAGCGATCTTCTCTCTCGCAGCCTATACTTTACGCACGATCGCTTAACCCGATACCTTTGATAGCGATTTTTCTTAGTAGTAATCGATACTTTATAAAGTAGGAAGAAATTCCTCGCACGAGATATGATAAACAAAATTTCATGGTGTAGTGTTGTAAAATTCAATCCGCGTTTCGCTACCTATACATATATTTGTCTATATTGTTATCATAACGTGGAATGCGAAAAATAAAATAATAATGATTGAAATAATGATGGTTAATCAAATATATGAATTATTATGATCATAGAAATTAATGAATAGATGAAGCGATTAAATTATTTCGCTGTAAAATTGAATTGATTGAATAAATTGGGTTTTTTTTTTTTTACATAGTCAATTAAATAAAAAAAAATTGTAGAATCACCGTCGCACGAAGCTCTTTCAATTGCTAACGGCGAAGACGACACCGCGAAGCATGAAAGAACGATTGTCCAGCACTATTAGAATCTAACGCGATAATCTTGTCTAGCGTAAATTTTATTTTTTGTTCTTTATTTTCAGACACTCTATATAGCCTATTCTGTGTATACACTCTTGTGGCAATATCCCTGAACGACAGCCGAATTCACGTATTACGCGCTTGAGATTAATTACACAGTGAATCTTGAGAATCTTTAATTTTGAGCCCCGCGATATAAGTCGCAAGTTCTGCTTTTTATGCGACATCATTTGTTTTTACTTTTACACTGCACACACAGATTGCTCGGTTAGCATTCATCCTGTAAACGCCACATCTTCATCAGCATTCTTTCCTATCCGAACATTCTCTCTCTTTTTCTTTAAAGAAATAGTATTTTAAAAACTACTAGAAGGAAATGAAAATTTTGAAGAATATTTTTTTAAGGAATCAGGAAATAATTTTTAACTACGGGGATTACGTTTTCTCTCTGTATTTTTCTTCTTTGTCGTAATCTGTATTTATCGGTGATGGTTCTGCACAGGGAGAGGTGTATGGAAAGTAAAATAATACAAAGAAAGATAACATGCGTGCGATCCCGCACTGTATCTAACTCACGCTAATACTTGTGCTTTCCCGTCCTGTGTTTCTTATCTGATACCGCTGTCCCATTTAGAAGATTTTTCGCGGAACACCTAATATTTGCGTTGCGTTGAATGGTTTGTTCGCAGATATGAGAATGTCCTCGTCCATGTACGAGGTGTTCAATTGGAATTCTAGCCCCGATCCCCCTTTAACTCCTGCCAAGCATAAGAGAGCCAGCCTCTCTCTGCCCCCCACAACCGACATCTTTGCCGATGATAAGTCCGATAGCGACACTAGGCGTCCCATGATTCAGCGGGTTGCTAGTGGTGAGTCCTGATCTCTCAAAAGTCTGCAAGAAAGCCGGGAGAGATCCGTTTCTGTTCGTCTCAAGAATGAATATTGTCGATCCTTTACCTCTCAGTTTTGTTTAGCACTCGCTCTCGTCGGACTCTCTCCCTTTCTCTCTCTCGTGTTCTACGCCATTACGTCTTTCATTTATTTCACCACATACACATACTCTACCGACGCATGTCACGTTCATTTAACACCGTAAGAGCATATTTCGCGCGCTTTCTCTCATTCCGTAGTTTCCTTCCCGATTGTATGATATTGGTATCAGGGGGATTTTACAACAGCCTTATGAGGTGAAATCACGTGGCAACCAATATCATGCAATAGTCGTTAGTTTGTCTATCCGTGTGCCTATTTCTGTTATTCTCGTTACTAACTAATGTCGTTACCAATCACTAGACACTATTAATATTTAGTTGCAGCGTGCATTTTGTAAGCTGAACCTTTGTAATATGTAAATCAATGTTAGTTGTTAATAAATTCGTCGCGAATACGATCTAATAGGACGATTATCAGTCACGACCCACCCTTCGTTTGTTTCATTAAATCATGTATCTATATCAATTTAACGTTTAACTTTCAGTTTACTAACAATTACATAATGTTAAGATTATATGATTTGATAGTTTACTACGTAATAGAATTTAAATTGTAGTTTAATAATAAAAGATAAAGATAATATTATTATTGTAACAAACTAAACTGAGAATCTAACTCGATTAATTATATTAATTTGACTTATAATCGTATAAAGTTTATTGCTTGCATAGACAGGTTTCGCAGTATTTTTAGAAATTGTTTGACTGACTCCGATTGAATGTTATCTTTGAATGTTTCTAATGTGCTGCTAAAAAATATAATTTATTTTCTTTTACATATAAAATTTATGCTGCATGTAACTTTGATATCTAAATAGTTACATGCGCTTTAATACACGATTTACGTACAGTGAGAGAATATTTTTCAAATCAAAAAAATTGTTCAAAAAATATATATTCTTTTGTTAATAAAATCTTCCATCAGTTATTCAAAAATACACTAACTTATCACATTGAAATTTTGAGCAAAACGCGAATATACTTTACATCCGTATAATTCCAAATAAAATCTCTCTCAGTGTATTTCCCCGCGTCATCCCCACACACAGCATGAAAAGCAAAGCAATACAACCGCAAACAAGTAGCAAAAAAAAAGAGAAAAATGAAAATCTAAATGCGACCGAGTTGGCGCGTCAGAGAAACTCTTTACTCGAGTGTGCTTCTCCATTGAACGAGCCGCGCCGCGTATCTGCGCGAATCGACGTCGCTCGTTTCGCAGTACGGGCGACACCCTAAGCGAGACTCTTTGCAGGTGATGATAGCGACGGTGGCACGCCCAGTACCCCGACCTCGATTTACCTACGTGTGAACAGGAGACGTACCGACCTCATGCCGACGATACCGTCCCCGCGTGACGGCCCGCCGTCGACGGCACGCAGCTCCAGCGCCAAGGCCTTCACACGCTCGCCAGGTAGGACTTACTCCATGTCCAGGCTGGACCAGCTGGCGCAGCCTAGGAAACGCGCGACCGAGCAGCAACTCGGGACGTTGACGGAACAACGGCAGAGCCAGCCTCTGCAGAGCGCTTCTAGCATGAGTCGCAGCATGTCGCACTTGGCCGCGCCCGGAGGAGCCAAGAGTCTAAAACGCTCCGATAACTCGCGTAGCATGGGCACGCTACCGGGCGCGGCGCCTATGCCCAGACCCACTCGTGCCGAAAGACTGCGCCGTAAGGCCCGCGAACACCAGCAGGCCCAGCAGCAACAAGGTAAGTGTGTTGACCGTGCACTCAACTCGACTACCTCGAACTCCTCCATTAAATCGAGCTTTTGTACATAGCAAAAGTATCTCCCGCGATTTTTCATAAAACAAACTGCATTTTTTGTACTAAGAAAACGTAGGTCTTGTTCTTGTATACAATTGTATCGATCATAGATGAAGTAGTTAAGCAATTTAATAATGTAGGTCACATTCTTTCTACACGTAAATGATAGTTTTGTCAATTTATCTCATAAAAATATTTATAATATCCTCTTTGTACGATATAACTTTCTCTCCAACCGACATCGCAGCTTTTCTCAAAATAATTAATCACCCGTTTCGCTTTATACTAATTTTCTCGTTGACTTTTGTCACTGTATACAGACTGGTAATTGCTTAACGATAAGCTTCGTAAGCTAGATCGGCATATGGTCTTCGACAGAATGGGAAATGATCTCATAAATCAAAATCGAATAAAAAGACAACACATGAATGCACTCACTGTCTAACGAGAGAACTTCAATCAGAGTTGGGTGCACACATGTAGTATGAATAAGTGTGAAAAGGAGTCTTTGTAAGTCAATCGGGACGACCAACTTCATTTCGCGGCGTGAACATAAAAGGAAAGATTTTGCCTTCTAATTTCAAGCCCCAAAATTAATTATTCTGATTCAACGTATTGACACACTTTTTTGTATCTATTATATTTTCTCAAAGATGACTAACCCATCGATTTTTCGAAAATCTCTATATTTTTTAATATCATATTTTGGCAGATTTTTTTTACCCTTTTTAATATCAAGAACCGGTTGTATCAATGATCTGCATTAATTAAAGAACGATTAAATTAATAATGCATAATGAAGAGCCTTTAATTAAGCATTGTCACAGCCGTTGCCGATTTTGATGCAGCCGGCTCTTTAATTTCCGAATTGATTAACAAAACGCTCCTACTAAGGAAGATCTCTCAACGGCTTTTCGGTACCACCGGGGTGAAGGTATGAGCTAACATCGGTAAGCTGCACGTTTTTCTTATATATTATTATGTCGCTACATAACTTATTTCGCAATTCACTTAGTACTATATATATTCGTACTTAGCAATTTATTCCTAATTAATCCATTATGTTCAATTACGATTTTTTCATTCTCTTATTTTGCGCGATTATAATTTAATTATATATAATTTTTCTTCTTCTGTTGGCTTTATGTGATTTTTCTTGTTTATATTGGCTTATTCTTTTGTTTCATCTGTATTCTTTTCCTTCTTTTTTTTTTACACTCACGGACTGCACTTGAACGTCGGTGGCGGTGCTTGCGTTTCGGTTTCTTGCCATGTTCACCTGCTACACGTTGCGTTCGTCACAACATTATCACAAGCGTGACACGATCTCGATGTGCAAAGTGTGAAAAATACGAACGGGAAATTTATTCACACCGCCGTGCTTCTCTACCAAGAGATCCGCGATCGCGTTCAATCAGTTTCCAGCGAAAAGATCAACAGATTACTTATCTTGGGTGGGTGCGCGTAGGTATCCGCAGCGGCGAAGTGACACCCAACAGCCCGTCCCGACCACACAGCTCCATGAGCCAGCAGAGTGCCAGCAGCGTGGGCAGCAGTAACGTCAATCTTCGTACCCGCACGGCCGCGTCGCGCCGACCGCGGCCTGCTTCTATTGCCGGTACCGGTGTCTCGGTCACAGAGAAACACAGTGAGCATGCCTATTTTACTTCTCCTACCGAACCTTTTAGATCGTCGAGAATCAGCGATGAAACCAGGAAAAAAAAAGAACGGAAAAACGATTTGTCCAAACTGATTCCTCGATTAACAAAGATTCTAGGATTGGAGAAGATTGTACATCGAGTAATTGAGTCGAAAAGGGGATAGATGTAACCGATGAATATTATTTTTGTGCCTGTAATCTCAATATCCTAAAAGTATTTAGATACGTATACGTCTGAAAAAATAACAAAGAAAAATTCTAAAGACGTCTCGCTTTTTTCTAAAATTTTTTTTCTTCGTATATCTTCTCTTGAATAATTTATATTTTTATTATTTTTTACGAAATTTTCTTTTTAAATTTTTTTTTTTTATATTCCCAACCTCTTGTATATATCATTTTTAATCACGCTAGAATGCACATGTAAATACTGTAAATATTGTACGTAGAAAAGACTTCGCGCGTGTAGAACAGAAAATATCCCGATCGTTCTCGTTATCGCAGATCTGGTGGGTGACGCGAAATTAACGAAGGATTCAAAGCCACCACTGCCAAAGGTCCATAGCACTCCAAAGAAACCTTCTATACCCAAAGCCGCGGAAGTGAGGAAGCCAACAGAGAAGTTAATCAAGAACGCCAAGTCATCACCGCGAATAACTCCGAAAGCGACACCCCTGCAAAGTCCCGGAGCTGAGCATGCACCGCTCATTCGCGAAACTAACATGGAGATCATAAAGCAAGATGAGGGTAAAGAAGCGCATGATGTGAAATTGGAGGACAAAAACGAGGAGAAGAAGGATCAGGGTAGCGAAAAGACGCAGGTAAATTTTCTGTGTTGATTATATGTTGATTACATTGATTACATTGAAACACACAAACAACTTCAATCAGTATTTTCAAAATAGAATAGATATTTCTTCGTTCCAACGTTTCAATATATAATTTTTTACACAGTAAAAAATATATATTCAAACTTTTTATTTTCATTTTAACAACAGGAAGAAAACGTTGTTGAGTCCATAACTAACGATACAAAGATAGCGACGGAACCTGTTTCGGCAAGCAAACAAGTCAAAGATGAGACTAATTTAATGCAAGAGAATCTATCGGATGCTATTGTGGAAGAATCACCTAAAGTTGCTAAAAAAGAAGAGAACAAGCAAGAGAAGAAATCGCCGGAGATGACTGAAGTCAAGCTTGAAGGTGAAGCGGACGAGCAAGTTGACATGTCAGGTATGATTAATGAAATTTTATCGAGGTCGAACGAGTTTATCACAAGCTCTTGACTATGATTTAATGGTGGATGTCTGTTTTTATTAATGATTCATTTTACAGCTTCGATGATCGCGAAAATCAGAATTACCACCGAAGAGGAAGCAAAAGCTGCTTTGGCTGAACGTAGAAGATTAGCTCGAGAACAAGCGGAACGAGAAGCGGAATTGGAGCGCCAGCGACAGGTACAAATCAATTTAATATTAGACAACTTCATCTTTACATCTGTTATCTTATGTGTGGCAATTTCCGCAGGAGGAACAAGCGCGTCTAGAAGCTGAAAGATTACGCGCGGAGGAAGAAGAGCAACGTCGTCTGGAGGAAGAAACTATACGCTTAGCTAATGAAGCTCGAGAGGCCGAGGAACAACGATTGCGGTTGGCAATCGAGGAAGCTAAACGTCGTGAGGAAGAGGATAGAAGAAAAAGAGAGGAGGAGGCTCGTCAAAAACAAGAGAAAGAAGAAGCAGAACGCAAAGCGAGAGAAGAAGCCGAAAGGTTGGTCTAAAAAAATCTTCTTTTCTGTCTGTTTTGGAAACTCATGATAGATTATGTGATGAGTAATAGCTATACGTTTAAATTATAGACAACGAATTGAAATGGCTGAGAGGCTCAAGAAGGAAGAAGAAGAGCGCAACGCCAGACGCAAACGAGTTGAGGCGATTATGCTTAGGACCAGAGGCAAAAATCAAACCAATACGTCTGGCAAGGTAATATTAGAAATATTAAATATATTAATCTTTCAATTAAATTGAGGAATTATTCAAATTTATCAAACTGGAGTTTGTAATTCAGTCCAGATTGCAATTTATATAAATAAAATTAAAAAATAATTTTTTATGGCGAATATGTACAGGGAGAAGGCGGTGATGGCGACAAGCTGAAAGAAGACAGCCCTACCGACGAGAACAAACCGATGCCGGACGGTAAAGGCGACGACGTCATGACAGCCAGTTTAATTTCCGAGGCGACTCAGCAATTTATCAGCAGCGAACAACGGGCGCATCACACGGAAAACAGCATACCTGCATCGGACATAGTGCACAACGGCACGACACATAGCAACGGCATTAACGAAAGTAAAATTGTATTGGATAATAATCAGGGTAACGTTGAAGGAGAGTTGAACGGTCATCATACGAATCACGGGAATGATATCAACAGTCAATCTATTACGCTGGACAATGCCACTGTGTAAGTATACCAATTCTAAACTATGGAATCGTAAACGTGTTATATCGTTGTCGATCGAGAGTCAAAAAAATCGTGCGTCTCTTCTCGTTGGATCGATGGACAATAATACCATAGTAATAGCTTATTTCGATAACGCGCATTTAATTGAGCATCAAAATATGTAATTTTCAACGTAATCCAAAAGCGCCCAAGGTAAATTTTAGGTGCGACATACGCTGCTAGAATCCAAATATTATACGATCGAAAAATATATATTAAAATATATTGAAGGCAAATAATAATATCAAGATTTAATTTTTTGCGTAATTGCGAAAATATCTTTTAAGTATGATAAAAAAATAAACTTGAGCAATCTTTTGCTGTGTGCTTAATTAATCAGGAATTAATTTAATAATTAATTGCGAAATAATTATGAAATAAGTGGAGTGCAACATGCCGATCACTTACATTTTTACAGAATATAAGTAATTGCACGATACTAGCCAATATATTATTAAAATGGACTGATTATAAACGAAAACAAGATTGGCCGTATAGTTATTCGATCGGAAAAAGAACTAAAGCGTTAAATAAATATTATATACGTAAGATAATTGACTAATCTAACCCGCAATAAGAGAATCAACTTTCAAATATCGCATATGAAATCCTTAAATATAAAATTCTTGTTTACATAATATACAATAAAAAAACCTATTACGCGTTATAAAAAATCAAGAAATCAAATATTACTATGGATATTATAAATATATCTATTAAAAATAAAAATTTCTGTATAAAAATTTCTTGGATGCCCTATATAATTTAAATCCATAGAGAATATACGTGCCACGCTAAATGTATTAAATTAAATATATTGTACGATTTTATTTTTAAATAAGTGTGATAAGGGTTCTAAATCGTAATGAACCATTATCGCACAATAAACACATTGATTATTTCGAGTTTTAGATTTGTACACGTGAGAGATTTTGTCAGATTCCGAAATAGCAATTATTTGGACTTCATTCGTGGTTGAACAGAAAATTGTTAGATATATTCTTAAAAGCTTTATTATCAAAGGCTTTGTATATATAATTAATTATGTTGTTCATAATGTCTTGTAATATCGGTTAACTATTAAAGTGAATTAATTAAGTTTCAAAGTTATATACATATAAATATGTACACATTATTATAAACGGTTGTTTAGTAAAAAAGTTTATACACATATATATATATACTGCGCTTTCCTGAGACTTCCACAGGAAGGAACTGCCTATCGACATTAATTTTACCAAACATTTATCGCTTCATGCAAATATTCTGAATAATTCGCGCATATTGTACATTGCAAAAGTAGTCAGAACAACGGTTGACGAGCATAATAAGCACGCCATTGCGACTCGTTTACGATGCGATTAATTGCATATTAATTAGCAACATATTAATTGATAATAAATCATATAAGATTAACACTATTATTGCGGTGATAATGAGATTGCAAGTACGAGAATGTATATTGTATCACCTATTGTAATAGTTACATATATTTTATAATTGATATTCAGGTATGTATTAACTGCAAATTTACATACTATTTTTAGCTAGATTATCAAAGATAACGGGAATCGCATACATACTTCGATCGTTAGGTATTATGTGAACGAGTCGAAAGAATGTCATGTAATACCGTATATAAAACATGAAATCGTTCAGAGAAATATTAACAGAACTGCAGAATATACTTAGTATTAAATCATATGACAAATAAATTCAGTGTATATAATGTAAAGAGAGACAAGCGGCATAAATCTAATGAGTCATTGAAACGTTTCGTTTTATGATTTCACAACATACCAACTCAGCAAGGATGAATAATGTTAACATGACTTTGAAAAGTAGCTATAATGACGTATCGCAGTTACATTACGGAAAACGCAACTAATATTTTTACAGTATAATAAGTACGTAATATGAAAATTTATAAATATCATCTTTGCTGAGTATCTCTCTTTGATCTTTTCTCCAATTAGGTACTAAAAAGTGGTCTTCCATTTATTGACCCGTTGTACCGTAAGTGCGACTGATTTTCGTAACAATCTCTGCAAATCACCAATGCATGTTAACTAAGGTTGATATGGTGTGGCTTGTTCTTTCCTTGCACAATGATTGTCTGCGTTCCTCATGCTTGTGTATTGTACCATCAAGCGCGGTATATGTCAACTTACTGCCTACTTTTGCTATGTACTATTTACTATGTACTTCCACATGTTTTCGATACAGTACTTTTTTCGTGAGAAAACATCTCTTCACGCACATCCACGAATCCTACACAGAGGTACCCGTATAGGAAAAATAAAGAAAAGAAGAAGAGACTAAACGTGGCATGAATTTTCTGTTCTAATGTATCTTAAACGGACGAGTGTGATTCGATCGAATGTGATTCAATTTTTTATGTAATTAGATCTGTATTTGCTCTCTGTTTTGCTGTAATATGTTCTAGCAAGCTATGATTATTATAGTTACAGTTGACATATATATATCGATTTAACTGATTCCCGTAGTTATTTAAACAGAAACCTGTTGCGATCCATCGACAGAATAATATATGTAATATATATTAGTTATATTTCAATGTTTTATTCGACCAAAAGCAGACGAAAGATTTATATTGGATACCACAAAAGGACCGCAAAAGGTTGTGGACTATCTCGGTTAGTACTGCTAAAGCAATTTCTGCATAAAAGCAATTTCTATCCGACTTCATCGCTTACAATAGTTGTTTATATAGTTACATCTAAATAGTTGTCTCTCGAGGCATTCAAAGTCTGCAATTTGAGATGCAGTCGATCGATAACGCAGAAGAACAATTAACGCATAAGCGCTTTATATTTATCCGATATGTTATTTAGTTATCTTTATCTAGCTTTATATCATTCAGTTGACGACGTTTTTAGATGTATATAGAATCGCGAACTATGTTCCTATTCGACAAAGTCCGAAGTTTCATTTCGTTTTAGTGATTCAACTATCTGAAGATGTTAATGAATCGCTCGCAACCGGCTTAGCTAATTTAGCGGCGGCGATTCCGTGTTAGTGATCGTGGATAGTCGCTTAAGTCGTAGTCCCTAATCCGTATGTCTGGCTGTTAACTTGGTCTTTGTATGTTTTTTATTTGACTCGTTTTGTAGCAAGCAAAACAACGTGACCAACAACCTGTTAGACCTATCGGACTTCGATACTCTGAGTAATAACAGTAGCGGCTACGATACTGGGCCGATACTTGAACTGACGCCCAATCTGGCGAACGAGGATACTCTCAACTCCAATCTCAATCCGGCGGCGATGCCGTTTACCCCGATGGGATTCGTGCCCGCCGCCGCTAATGCCAATGTCAATCCGTTCCAGGACAATTTTATCAACAAGCCACAGGATAACAATCAAGTACCAGGTATGTAAGTCAAGCAGCATTTTTAATCATCGAATTTTTTCAATAAAGAAAAATCGTGGTTTTATGTTAGGATACTCTGCATATTACAACTAAATGAACTAATATATCACTTTAACAAAAAAAAATATCTAGATAACAAACTTCTATAAAAATGCCGTCCCTTTTTTTCTTCACAGATCTACTATCATAAGGTGTCTCTTTTAAACGTTCCCGGACGAACAGAGAAAGAGCGAGAGTTGGGTAACCAAATTGCTCATGGTGAGCAGTAGCTTCGGAACGAGACGTTGTTGTTTATGATAATGTAAATAACCGCAGTCGCGCGACGTATCATGTGCAAGGGGATATCTCGGTGAAGGATGAAAGGCGCAAAGACTATCCCCGGGCCTCACAATCATGCCGAGCTCTGAGCGTCGTTACCGGGAAGAAGGAAGTGTAAAATAATATATAATGTTAATTGATTATTATTGCGCAACAGCAAGTATGGACACACAATCTGTGTGTCGTAGTACGCTATTAGGCAAATGTAACTTTCTAAAGAAAGAGGATTGAGGCCTGTTTGTGACACATTTTCGGATGTTCGTACACAGACGTGTTTTACGAATAACGAATCGACATGAAATTATTTTCTCTCTG